>MU187105.1:35817-61485 GCA_016904865.1 Pissodes strobi
AAAGTGACAATAATGATTTTGGTACCAGAAATATTTTTGGTCTTTTAACTACAGTTTCTTCGCTGCATGTTATAGAAAATTCCTAAAAACAAAAAAGTTTTTCGATTGGTGAATATTTGCCTGCATAATTTCTGAACTGCAACAGTTATTGATGTTTTAAGCATATTTAGAATAAAAAATATCAACCATTTTATACTTCGATAGAAGCGCCAAACTGTGCACATTACATCAGTAAAAAAATATTTTGATAGCTCAACTAGGTACGAAGATATTGGAGTGAATATGTAAAAGAACGCAACTCGATTTTATCCATTATTTGCGCAATTACACCTACAGTTGTGACGTCACTGGCATAGCGGGGATGAGTGTCAGGGCTAGATCTATCGGTAGGCTACGACTACGGTTCTACGCCATCGCAGAGGCGATAGGTGAAGTAAGACATGGTGATAGGCAAGTCAGGTGTGAAATAGAGCATGTGAAGATAGGGACAGGCAAGCATAGACCAAATGCCAGTCTAGAGTATAGACAGAGATAGGGAGAGAGAGTAAAGTTAGAAACTAGTGGGAATGAAAGATCAACCTCCAGCCTAGCCTAGTGAGAGGGGAAGATTAAGAGAGTGATGTATCCACATTAATACCTATAGAGAAGCAGCTTGTCAAACGGTTTCAACTATATTAGGCTGTAGGAGCTACATCGGATCTACTGCAAAAACTGCGATGTGTGCAGCCGTTGAGGGTTGGTCTAATCGATTCTTATGCCTCGAGATTCAGTTTGTGGGCCTTGTTTATTCTAGTGTTAGAAGAGATTATACAGCAGCATGAAATTTTCGACATTATTAGCGAACAAACGATCTAATATGTTAGAATGTAAATAGCACTATCCCATCCAAAAAGCGCCTTTTGTCTGAGTGTTATGTTATATATTTGAACACTTTAGTTATACTCAGTTTCCATTTTTTATATTTATGTAATTATTGTATATTCTTCAATTCAAATGTTATGTTACGAGTTATGAGTCATTCTGTTTGTGTATCCTTTCTCCATACGCTTTGTTCTTAGAGAATACAATTTTAAAATGAACTATTTTGGTCAGTTAAGCTTCTTTTCACTACGCTAGAGTTTTTTTAAACTACTATAATTACCAAGGATAATGACCTGCTCAATATCATTCGGACAAGGCCAGTCGAATATTTTTGGGATCCACTTGCTTGTAAAGTTTACGGTAATGGCTGTACAGGGTGCCCCATATTCGTGTGTTTTACGGGGTTTCTCCCTTATGAGTAGAGATACAAGGATGCGGTTTTCGGAATAGTTGCCTACTACTTTTTTGTGAAACTAAAAATGCCATACAGATTTTTCCTAGCCCTCTTAGTTTCTAAGATACAGGGCGAAATTGAAAACGTTGCATTTTTGGACCCCTCTCGTATCTCATTTATTGGGAAAAGTAAAAAATGTTTCTTGCATTTTAAGTAGATTCTAGTGGCGTTAGATTTTTTCAAGTTTTCCAGTTTTTGAGATATTGACTAAAGTTGTCTTTTTTTAATGGTATATTATTTTTGTATATTCACTACCTCGTTATGGGCTTTCTAAAAATATAATATAGTCTAAAGTTATTTTCATAAATAAACTTAAAAAATGCCTTTTTTACTTTTTAACATGTGTTTTATGGGGTTCCTCGCTTATTAGTGGAGATAAAAAGATGCGGTTTACGCAATATTTTGCTACTTTTTGATGAAATGAAAGATCCCATAATTACATTTCTCGTGGCTCTCTCAGTTTCTGAGCTACGGGGTGATTTTGAAAATTTATCGTTTTATCTCGGATATTTAAAAAGTTATTGTAAGTGCAAAAACGGTTTTGATAGATTTTTTTACCGTATAATCTAGTGGTGTACTTGTTTTTTTCAAAACAACTGTTTTTGAGTAATTGACCAAAGTTGTTTTTTTATGGGACACTATATATATTTTCCTAAAATCGAATCCGCTTCTTCATAAGATTATATAGTCTATATTTTTTTTGACAAATGACCTGACAATTCAGAGATTTCTAAAATTGTCATACTTTTTGTAGTAGGCTGTGACGGAGTGCTAGGCAACAAAAAATAAATTCTATGTTTTTTGCGTTATAATTTTCTGACGTTTTTGTACTACGCACGAAGTTCAATGGCGTCCCTTAATTTTATTTTTAATAATAGAGTTAATCACGGATATATAACAGAAACAAAAGCGGTAGTCACTAAAGTCAAAAGTGGTTAAAATTAAAATTATTTTTTATAAAATTAAAACCTATCTTTTTTTAAATATGAGTAATAATTGATACGTAATAGGCTCATTTTTTTTATTGAAGAACCATAATATTCGATAAAACATATAAAAATATAACTTTACTTATAACAAAATTGTAATACATACTAAGGTTTAAAAATACTGTTCAAATTGTTGCTCGTTATGTATAACCGGCATAGTTTCTGGATTCTGTCTAAAGCTTTGAGAATTATCATGGGACGATCTTTCAGTTCCCTAAAGGCAATTCCTATGGATGGCGCCACGAAGTTCTTGAACGGATTCATACCGTCTCTTGTAAATTTTATTTCCAAGATACCCCCATAAAAAGAAATCCAATATGGAAAGATCAGGTGACCGACGTGGCCACCTAACCGGTCCATTTGTCCTGATCCCGCGGTTGGGGAAGTGCTCCTTTAGCCAGTTTGTTACAACGCGAACATTATGCGCTGGAGCTCCGTCTTGTTGGAAATATATATTTTGTAAATGAGCTGCAGGAACATCTTCTAAAATTTCAAGCAAATTAGTTTGAAGGATTTCCATGTAACGGGCAGTGTTTAAACTGTCTTCGTAGATAATATATGCAATTCTCCTTCCAAAAATAAAACAGGAAACACTTAACCCAAACCTGCCCTGGCGTTTTCTGGGAAATATTTTATGTGGGTTTTCCTGCGCCCAATTGCGTGAATTGTGTCTGTTTAAAATGCCAGTGCCTGAAAAAAATACCTCGTCTGACCACACAACTTGTCGTTCGAAGTTTCTATTCGTAAGGCACCCGTTAATGAACCAATGACAGAATTGGAAGCGTCTTTCGGCACTAATTTATATTTATATGGCATAAATTTGTTTGACTTAAGAATTCTTTGCACCCTCGATTTTGAAACTGGTACTTCATCTTCAATTTTCCTACACGAAGTTTCGGAATTTACAGCCACACATGCTAGTACGTTGACCGTAGCTTCTTCGTTGTCTTTATTATACGTTGTTGGTCGTGGCTTTTTAAATGAACCATACTGTATTAAGCTGTTCTTTATTTTGACGAATAATCTTTTATCTGGATGTGCTCTCTCTGGATATCTACATATAAGACAATCAAGTTAAACTCACATATAACACGATTCCGAAACTTACCAGTTGAAGTAGAGTTGTGCGGCTTCTTCCGCGTTTTCCTTACACAGAATGTAGCAAGTATTTATGTCATATTTATCGCTATTTTCAAATCGATTTAGCATGGCCATATTAGAATTATCGTTTTAAAAATAGTAAACATAAAATGCTCACCCGCTATTGAAATCGAAAAATCAATTAATGACAGAAATGTCAGAAATTTCGTCATGGTTACCTATGATTAAAAACGATGTGGCCTACTAAGTTAAACACAAAAGTTTTTTTTAAAGCTCTGAGTGGGTAAAATAAAATGCAAAATGCAAGAAAATATATATAAACCCATTGTCCCAATAAAAATTCAAATTAAAATTTGGAATTGTAATTTTCGGGTCGTTTGTCAAAATAAATATAGACTATATGGTATTTTTGGAAAAATACATTCAGGGCCCCATAAAAAAAATACAATTTTGGTTAATTACTCAAAAACAGTTGTGTTTAGAAAAAAACAAACACGCCACTGAATTCTACGCAGAAAAATCTTAAAAAAAACGTCTTTTTACATTTACAAAAACTTTTTAAAAACGAAAAATTTAAAAAATCATCCCGTAGCTTAGAAACTAAGAGTGCCCTAACAAATGTAATTATGGCATCTTTCATTTTATCAAAAAGTAGCTAATACTGCGCAAACCGCATCTTTTTATCTCCACTCATAAGCGTGTGCCACTGCCATAAAAAAAATAAATAAAACACATGTTGAAAAGTAAAAAATGAATTTTGTATTTCTATTTATGAAAATAGGTATAGACCATATTATATTCTTAGAAAGTCCACAATGAGGTAGTTAATATAAAAAAAATATATATACAGGGTGTTCCATTAAAAAAAACAACTTTAGTCAATATCTCAAAAACTGAAAAACTTGAAAAAAAACTAATTACGCCACTAGAATCTACGTAAAAAAATGCACAAGAAACATGTTTTACCTTTCCGATAAGTCAAACAATAACTGAGATACGAGGGCAGCGGCGGATGGGGGGGCCGGGAGAACGGGAAATTTCCCGAGGGGCCTCTTACTGTGGGGTATCATGGGGCCCCTACTGCTACACACTACAGATGGGCCACGGGCCTAAAAATTAAATACCGCGTGTTAATAAAACTTGTTGAGGCCTCTTGGCTCTTGGTTCTCGGTCTATAATTATTACTATCTGACTTGGAGAAAATGTCAATCTTAATCTATCCCACATAAATCTAATTTTAAATAAAAAAGTATATAATATAGGTAGGTTAGAAACCTGGTATTAAATGTAACAAATAACAAAACAATTGCAACTGGCAACGCAACAATTCCATTATACGAGTGAGTGTCATTACTGATTACTGTATCTGTGTCTCTGTAAGTTTAGTGGATCCGAAAGAAACGATTCTAGGTAATTACCGGATATATCTATTTTAAACGCAGTAACATATCATAACACGATTATTAAAAAAATAAGGGCAAAAATAGGTGTATACAGTAGATACATAATATCTATTATAGATATTATGAATCTATTGAGGATGCAAGTAAAGAAGAGATTTTCTTATGGTAAGTGAAGCTGAAGTTACTAAGTGGCTAGGGCTAGGGTTGCCAAGTTGTAAAAATTAAATACTCCGAGGCAAGTCAAAATAATGTCTGTCGCTGCCGCTCGAATCTCGATCTCAGTTAGGTGGTTCCCGGGAATCCAAAGTCGCGTGGATCACGGGGCACGTGCGAAACGTCATCGATTCTTTGAAGCTACAGACTGCGTCGTTGTCAAATCTATTACTACTAATTTAAATTCAATGTAATTTTATACTTGGGAAACATTCTAATTATTTTTCTTTATATAGTCAAATTCGAAATTGTTATAAAGCGTGTCACGAGCCGTTTGCGCCAAATATTTATTGCGCTCTTTCTGTTCTTCTAATGGGCGCAAACCTTCACTCCAGCTTAGAAGGAACCGTGAGTGAGTAATCTCAAATCGAAGGAACAAAATAAAATCTAAGGTCGAGAATTTAATAATTATATATTGAATGAAATAAAGTATGTCAATGCGTAGGCTAAAACGAGCTGTAGCCGAGCGTATAAATTTGGCCCTAGCTCAAAAGGCGAAGAGTAGGGTGCGGGTTGATTTATTTAAGGCGCCACGGGCTTTTAGGCAGCACAATCGAGAACTACCCTAAAGTTGAAATATGGAATTCGTTTTAGCTTAAGCTTCGCGACAAAATAAATGAATACCAAAAATTCGTTATTTATTTCTATCCGGAAAATCGATCAATAAAACAACAAAAATGAGTTGCGATACTGCAAATAACTTCTCGTTATAGGTAAGTTTAATTAGATCGAGTAATCACGTAATTAAAGACTAATTCACGATACTCGAATCATGATCCATCACATATGCCGTATAACTAACTAACTATGGTTATTCAGTTCAATTAAGCTTCGTTGATAACTGCCGCAAAAACAATATATAGAAAAAACTAGTTAAATCTAGCGTTATTATAGCCACCAATTAATTACAGACTCTGACCTCAACATATAATAATTTATTCCACGGTCAAGATACCGGTAGGGTACAGATAATAAACAATCTGTTCGAGTAAAGAAAATATCAAAGGCCGCAATAAAAAACAATTAAAAATAACGCAAAGTTTACAAGGCTGTAACAACACTGATAGTTATCTGATCTACAGTTATCCAACGTAAGCCACAAATCGTGAAAACTGAGAATAATAATAAAACTAAACTGCCGTTCATAACTTTCGAACATTCAAAATTCGAGGTCCGATTTTAACAATCAATATCTTAACTAATAATTAATGGAATTAAATGCGGTTTTCGAAATAATAAAGCCCAATGCTTTACAAATCTGCTGACTTGTACTAAATACCTAAAATGATCCATATTCAAATTATACAGGGTTTCTCGCAATTGCCTCACAAAGTTCAAAATATTCACATCTCTCCCAAATATGCAGAAGTCATTTTTTTATCGGTTTGATGATAGCACAGTAGTCATTGGCTCCATACCTCGAGACGTTTTCGAGATTTTTCATTTATCGATAGCGTTTAAAAAATTGCTTAAATATCTTGAAAATCTACCGATATTGGAAAGTTTGCCTTAATTTGAAGCTTCTTTTGTTTTTTTTTAATATTTAAATAACATCAGGGCCATCTCATATTAAAGTAAATGATTTTTTTCTCAAAATTAGGCTATTATAATGTACAGGGTGTCCCAAATTCGAGCCTCATCATTGGGATGATCTCGGAAACTAGAATAGATAAGAGGTCGGTTAAATGTAGGCAAAGTTGCGCAGTTTGATGCTGTTCAAAATGCCACCTTACAAGTTTAAAAATTCCGAATACTTCCAAAGATTTTTGGAAAAAAACCGAATATTCGCGATTTAATTTTTATTTTTTTATGACTCTATTTGAATAGATGTCACAAAATAAATTTTACATTTTCATTGCTACTTTTTCTGTTCTTCAAGGTGGTGATGATGCTCTCGCTGCTACTAGTAGCTTATTAAAAGAGTCACTTTTATTTAGATTTTACATATACATATTAGCCTGTATAAAACATAATTAGACTTTAGATGAAGTATATGCTATATTATCTACCTTTCATGTACTAATAGTTTATTAGTTTGTATTTCTTTTTTATAAGTTATCGATAGGTCAATATCTATAAACATGTTTTTAAATTTAATTAGTTTAGTTTTACTTTCATTTATTTAGTGATGCATTTATTTTAATAAGTATGTAGTATGTTTTTTATGTAAATATTAAAAAAGTGTAATGTCAAAAAATAAATACATATTGTTCATCATTTAAATTATTATGGTAACAAATATTTTATAGAAAACACCATGGCACCACTCGGTTTATACATAGGGTGGGGGCCCCTTAAGGTAACTTTCCCGGGCCAGTCAGTCGGGTCCCATCCGTCCCTGTACGAGGGGGTCCAAAAATGCATTTTGGACTGTATCTTAGAAACCAAGAGGGCTAGGAAAAATCGGTCTGTGGCATTTTTAGTTTCACAAAAAAGTAGCCAACTATTTCGAAAACCGCATCTTTTTATCTCTACTCATGAGCGAGAAACCCGGTAAAACACACGAAACTGGGACACCCTGTACAGACCAAAATGATCTTTCTATTTGATGAACTTTTCAAAAGATTAACGAAATCGGATTATTCAGGACGTATAAAGATATAATTGGGGGCGATTGGAATTACGGACTAATGCTAATTTTACACATTATATATAAAACAATATTTATTGAAACAATTGTAATTAAACAAAACCTTAATTTAAGCCTTGAATAAATAAATAAATATTGGAATGTATAACCAGATTTTCAATTATTACCTAGCATCGCCGTCCTATTTGTAAAGTTAAATTAATCTAGAATGTCCAAACATATTTGGGTTTCCATAATTATTATATTGAGAAAAATTGCCAGATGAAACTACTTCTGGCCACATTTAACTACATACAAAATATGAAGTAGTAAGTAGAAACAAATACAAATTCTGCGCTCTTAATGTGATATATCAAATATAAAATAATTAAATTAACTTAAACAATTACTTAGTGGTATTTATTTTTTATTGGCCTATATGTAACCCTCTAGATTTCGTGTTTGTTGCGCTCTGTCTCTATTTATTGTTTCAAAAACTTATTTTTCAAATAATCGTTGTTTTGTTAAGCCATAGTTTTACATTTTATAACCTTCAGTAAATCATATCTAAAATGAACGGTTATCAAAAGTAGGTCTTTTTTATGGGTATATTTTTAGATAATATTTTTTATAAGTGACTTCAAATGTTGTTTTGAACAAATACATTTCAGGTCGTGATACGAACAGTCGTATTTGATTACATCTAGCTTCATCGCTGTTTTTTTAACTGCGAAGCCAGATTCGAAATAATATGTACTCCAAAAAGTAAACCGGAAATGTGTTACAGAACCAACGCATCGCAAAAAATTGGTTTTGAAAATTATGGAACATTGGATTCAAGCCAGCTTGAATTTGTTGAAATAGGCATGTCAAATTGCTGGACACTGGATACAATAAAATTGGTATTTTCAAACTTACCCTGTTTAAATAGCTTGCAGAATTGACTTAAAAAATTAAGATCACATTTTTGAGTAGGTACATAATTATAACTAAAAATATGAAAAACCGATTTCCTTTAAACAAATTATTATTTCTGTTTTTTACTTTCTTCTTGTTTTGTAGAACCAGCACTTGAATCAGGGATTATCTCTCCACTTATATCTTCTGTTCGTGACGTATCTACAGGGTATAACCTACAAATTCAGAATATAAATAGAGTGTGTCAATTAGAAATACTTTTTCAGATTTGACATCACTAATTAAAAGTAGACTATTAGAAATCCAGTCGATCAGGTTCTTTCTAAATAGACTAACACTTGGAAATGAAATGTTAAATTACTTTCTACGTGAAACAATCCATAAATTATCGACTTTTTTTAATTGTTTTCAAAAATATTGATTGTAAAAAAAAATTATATTTCGTACACATTCCCATGATACAGATTCCAACAGTCTGACTGCTAGATAGTTTACACTTTCATACTCTAAGTTTGATAATCCTATTTATTCATGTTAACTTTCGGTGCATTTTCTTGACCGATTAGTGCGACCAGCCATTAACACAATATTTTTTAGGTTATATCGCATGATTTTTTTTTTTACGCCTTGAACAAATTATTATTGAAAATAGATAACTATAAAGAGTGCGATATTTTAAAAACACCATTAAACAGTTAATACCTATTCTTTGACAGAAATATAATTTATGAACTCACATTATTTTTATTTTCGTGATTGGCACTACTGAATTCAAGGTAAAATTGACAAAAATAGAACACACTCTATTTCTTGCGTGGAGTTCCACGTGGATTTGTCAATTTTCTTTGCGACGTGACTTAATGAATTAATTCACGAATCAATTGCCCGTGTAAAACTAGCCTTACCGCTGCAGCTTTAAAAGTATTGAAAGCACCAAATAGTTAACATCGCTGAAAATCGTCATCAAGAAAAAAAATGGTTCGTTTTGCAGGAAACGAATAATGATGCCAAAGTGAAAATATTTTCACTCGAAAGACAATTCGAGAAGTAGTGTTCTTTGCGTACTTGGAATGTTTCTGAAATTGAAGGACTGCAAATCCGATAATACGACTATGGATCAATCTTGATCTGAGAATGATTCACAAGCGTCTAGGCAGAGCCACCAAATTCTAAGCGCGCATGATCCATTTCGCATCGGTCATATAGGTTGCTATTGTCGGTATCGAATGTGAGGTAAGACGCTCAATTCCATCTGTTAGACTTAAAATGAGAAGTTGCTCATTTTCACTGTACAGTCGGGGCATTATCAAATTTCATGACAAACCACAAATAAAAATACGAAAATTCCTTGACGAATTTCAAATATATATTTGACGCTTCAACAGATATACTATGAGCCTGCACAACTTAGCCTACGTCCGTCCAATTACCCTCGCAGTCGACTGACGGTGACTTGAGAGAGAAATATTAGGTAGGACGCAACAATCAACGTTCGAAATACACACTCTCTATTCCGATATTGTAGCATGCTTCACAAATGATTGCTAAATTTTATGCTGTTTATCATGTGATCATGATAATATTCGGCGTGAAGCATTGAAAGAAGACGTTAAAATTTTTGCTTGGTAAATAATACACGTTTCGTACCGATAAACTTTACAGTTTCGGACAAAACTCGGCATATACATATTTCTCGGGTCACTCAATCCGATAGTGAAGTTATTATTTGCTTGTTCTGGTGCACGAGTTGTCTGTATTTTAATGTGTTTAATTACCCTTTTCCACTTGTTAAAATGACTAACTGTGTTTTTTTGCAAGGAGATAATAACATCTCCCAAAAAATTGTGCTGTAGTGAGTGCAAAAATGCTTCCCATATCGCTTGTATTCACAAGTCCGTCGATGTTGCCAATTTGATATCAGAGGTTAGTGATTTATCTTGGAAGTGTGATTCTTGTGTGTCTAGATGCATATCTATCGACCAGGTCAGCTTAAAACAGTTGATAAATGATCAACTGCAGTTAGCCATTACTACCCTCACTACTGCCTTCGAGTCATTAAGAACTGACCTATCCTCGATCATATCAGAAAAGGTATTGAGTTTCAGCCGAGGTAGTAGCGTGCCCTATCAACCTTCTAGCTATGCGTCCATCGTCAGAAATAATACACAACCTGCAGTACTTGTCGTTCCCAAAAATCAATCTCAGAGTGCCGAAAAAGCGAAGCAAGACATGACGGATCAAATTGATCCCACTGAATTAAACCTACGTTGGGCTAAAGTCAAATCTGTAAGCAATGGATCAATCTTAGTAGATTGCAAAAAAATCAGAGGAAAATAAGAAGTTCAGGGAGTTAGCCGACCTGAAGCTAGCAGGAACTTATGAGGTGCGAGAGATCCACGGTGTTAATCCAAGAGTGCGTATCGTTGGCATTTCGGAGTGTTATGCTGAGGAAACTTTACTGTCAATTTTACGACAATTAAATACAGATATTTTTTCCATTGATTACTCATTGATGAGAAAGTTTTTCAGGCTGTTATACAACTGGATAGAGTTACATATGAAAGAATTTTAAAGGTGGGTAATGTATTTATTGGTTATGATGCATGTTCTGTGTTTGATGCGGTTGAAGTAAGTCGGTGTTATAACTGTAACGAGTAGAACCTTTAATCGCCGTAAATAAAGATTTTAATTCATCACTGATTAAAATTCCTAAAAATGATCTTCTTCCGGAGATTGATTTGGTAGGTGTTAAAATATCATTTCAATTCTCTTCCATGTTCGTGTGTGTGTTTGTTGTCTGTATGCCACCGCCGGTGACCTCTAGCCTGTTGGTAAATTTGTTTGACTGCTTGACTTCTTTGGACTGTTTCTTTGGTAGGAATGTTTGTATATTGGCTGATTTCAATATATCGTGCTATTCGGACTCCCTGACTGGTAGAAGGAATGATAACTTGGTATATACCTTGAATAATGTTTTAACTTGTTTAAATTTCACGCAAAGTAATAAAATAGAGAATTGCAATAATAGACTTCTGGATTTAGTAATTCACAATATCGAGTGGTGCATTGTTGAGAAATCGATTGAGGTCCTTGTTGATGAAGATAATCACCACCCTGCTCTTTCGGTGACGTTGAAGTATTGCCAATCAGCAAGTTTTAAACGTCAGTTCCATCTGGACCTTCAGAATAGATATAATTTTCGAAAGGCAAATTTTCCTGGATTATATAATACCCTATTATCTCTCGATTGGTCCTCTTTGGAAGCTACAAAATCGATTGAAGCTGCTTCCGATATTTTTACAATAAAGTAATCCAAACTTTCGTGCCTAAGTATAGTAGGATTCCTAAAAGGAATGATCATCCCTGGTTCTCACGTGACATTATAGCTAACTTAAAACAAAAGAGTATTTTTTCAAAAAATGTAAAAAGTATGGAAACACTCAGGATTTGGATAAGTTTAAAGTTCTTAGAAGTCAAATTAAGGCGGATGTTTCGAGATCATATAAGCAATATATTCAAAAAACTGAACAAGATATTAAAAGAGATCCTAAATTGTTCTGGAATTTTGTCAGAAATAAAAGAGAACTAAAGGGACTTCCAAAGAGCATGTGTTATAAAGGCACAACTGTGGATAATATGCCTGGTATTTATGGATTCGTTCGCTGATTCTTAATATTAATGCAGATAACGAAGTGTCTTGAACACCTGTGATAGACATATCATATTTTTCGGAACAGGAAGTCATTAATGCAATAAAAAAATTCACGACGGGACCGGACTCTATACCCGCATTTCTTATAAGGGATTGTAGGTTTGTTCTCCCGAACCTCTTCAGATATTATTTAACTTATGCTTGCGTACGAAATCCGTTCCTACTATATGGAAAACATGAAAAGTTTGTCCTGTGTTTAAGAAGGGCGCAGATCGGATGTAATTAACTATAGACCGGTACCAATAATCTCAAATCTGTAATTTCTCCAAGATACTTGAATTTTTACGTCATGACCATATGTTTGCTTTAACTAAAAATTTAATAGTGCCTGAACAGCATGGTTTTTATAAAAGCAGGTCTACAACAACAAATATTTTAATTGTTACTCAGGATATCGAGGAGGCAATGGATGACGAATATCAGACGGATATCATTTATTTGGACTTTACGAAAGCAAATGACCAACTAGATCATCATATCCTACTCCACAAACTAGCTAGATTTGGTTTTACTGATGCACTGGCCGAATTTTTTGATTCATATTTGAGTAATCATATGCAATATGTGGAGGTGCGTGGATGGCTCAAAATCCGATCAATACGTTGCGAATTCTGGCGTCCCGCAGGGTTCTGTACTGGGCCCCCTTCTCTTTAATTACTTTATTAATGACATTGGGTCTAAACTTGACATTAATTATTTACTTTATGCCCATGATGTAAAATTATATATGAAAAAAAAAAACTTGGAATGACTGTGTGAGACTGCAATCTAACCTTAATCTGATTAGCGAATGGTGTTTAGAAAACAGGCTATACAGCTCAACGTGGCAAAGTGTAACGTTATGTCTTTCACCACTAAGATATTACCAATTACTTTTCAAAACCTATTAAATGATAGTCCGGTTTGTCGCGTAAACACATTTAGAGACCTTGGTGTCATTTTTGATCTCAAACTTTCCTTTTCTTCCCACATCGAGACCATTATTTCGGAAGCATCTAAGGCTTATGGTTTCATTCTAAGATGCACTAGAGACTTTAACACCACGGATGCAATCAAGTCGCTATATTTTTCTTATGTTCGTTCTAAATTGGAGTATGCCTGCGTAGTCTGGTCTCCTGGATATAATATATGTATTGATAATAAAATTTACGTTGAGGATCGGATCTAATCAGTTTTGATCAAACTTGCGTGTGCCCAGGACACCAGTCCCTCTGTAGCCATTCCAGCTTCTCAATCGAACTGAAGCTTTCCGGACCTCTTCAACCGTAATTAAATGTAGAAGCATTCGACCCAAAATAGCCTCCATACTCCATGGCTAGGGTTGGTGTGGTTCTCAAGCCCCCAGGGAAGCCCAAGGAAGCAATTCCCTGTAGCTTGGTTAGCTGCCTCTTGCAGGTTAGCTTGCAACTGGCTGGCCACCAAACAAGAACGCCGTATATTACCATTGGCTTTATCACTGTAGTTTAAGGCAGTAGACAATACGAATCCTAGTTATAACCAAAGAACCTTCTGCATCACCATTTTAAAACCAGTGAAAATAGTGATTAAAATATGACCATCAGATTCTAATCACCCTTGATATGTTTTTCTACATAAATTTGTATCCAATTAAAAATATGACACAAAGTATGAATCTAGACATAATATTAAATTGAAACTTACCATCTTTGATACAAATATACCAGAAAGACCACATCATCTCTTAAGCAAGCCACTCTATGAGCCGTTGGCATCGTGATAATAAAGGCGAAAATATCATCAATAAAGGTGTTGAAAGCTCGATAAGTAAATGCCCTCCAAGGCAAGGCTGCAACAGACTTAAGCCTGTAGTTAATAAACAGTTGAGGTAACATGAATAGGAAGCCGAAGGCATATACTCCATTGACTAAGCTATTTATCGTCCAAGAGTACCAACTGTAAAAAATTGAAAAAAGACTGTTAATAGTATATTATTTTATATGGAGGAAAAGTAATACTTTTCATGGCGCGCTCGTGTTTAACAGCCGAACGGAGTGAGGCTGGTAATAGAGAGCAAGCCATGAAAAGTAACTTTTCCTCCAAATAAAATATGCTGTTTTTTCTTCAAATGTCGATAAATTAATGTAAAAGTCTCTTTTTAATAGTAATAATTATTATTATTAAAGATAAGTGGGTTCGCAAGGCGGCTTAGACCGGTGCGGTGTCGGTGAATAGGCTCAGGTTGTTGCTATAGTAATGTAACATAAAGCTGTCAGTGGACACTGTCAACAATAATTATATCTTTAAAATTGCGTCTTCGATTGCGTTTTAATTCCGTATTAATAAGCAGTTATTGAGTAAGTTCGATTAAATAATAACCAATTTGTTCCTAAATTAGTGATTTTTAGAAATGCAGTCACACATTGAGTGATAATTCAAATTTTAGTTTAATAACTCTTGAGTTGTTGACGCTTATTTTGATGTTTGTTTGTATTGTATCTATGTTGCTATGATAACACTTTTACCTCCGCCGGCGGAAAAGTGAAAAGGAAAGCTCCGGCGGAGGAAAAACGAAACTTCACTGCCGCCTACACAGTCGAGTAATGATGGATTTACTGACGTTTGAAGAAAAAATATATTTTTTTATATGAAGGCAAATAACACTAAATTAAATTTTCAATATAATATATACATAATAAATTATTAAATTAAATACAGGTTAATCTCAAGGTAATTTAAATTTAACTAAAATGGGTTGTTGAATTTAGTTGAAGAAAAATGTGTGAAACGTGCCTGCATCATTTTACGAAAAACTTTTTGTAACGCATTGGTTTTTACACCTGGACAGTGTAACGGAATATAAGCTTATTCCGCTCCACTAAATTCAATTCAATTACGAATGATTTTCGATGTTTGGGATTTGAGTCGCCAGTGACATCTATTCGTGAATGGGTTTATTTCGTGCAAGTAACTATTTAGAAGCACAAGTACGCTGTTTTATACCTACAATTTGTGGATTTATTTCACTGTAGGTTACTATATTTAATAGTGACATCTATTCGCGAATGGGTTTATCTCGTGTGATTGGTAATTTGGGAGCGCAGTGCGCTATTTTATACCTACAATTTATGAATTTAATTTACTATAGATTACTATATTTAGTATATATTGGGTATTTCTTTAGCTTGACGCTGCGTGACCTATAGTGGTAGTCACATGATATAAATTATCCAATTAAAACATCGGAAAGCATAATTTGTCGAACGTCTTAAAATTTTGAAAGCGAGGTCGTTTTATCTTTGTGGCGACGCTTGACGGGTTAGTGCTAGTATTTAATCTTGAAATATTTTATTCATCTTGCAGCATATTTAACTAATTCTTTCATTTTTAAATACATAATTAATATTTGTTCCTGATTTGTAGTCTTATTCGACTTAAACAAAAATTTAGCATTTTTATATTACATTTTTATTTAACTTAAATCTTCAATAATCTGAACAATATTATTTGAAGAATTCTCGGAGTAAATTCTATATATTCCTGCAAAGGTAGTAAACTGAATTTTCAGTAGAATTTCTCCGAATTTTCCCTCATAGTATTGCTGGTTTTATTATTTTTTCCTTTCATACATGGCTTATTTAATTAAATTTTCAGTTTATTTGTTACATCAAGCATATAATTATTAGCACTCACCCTGTCTCGTCAAAACACTGATGTACCGACATTAATTTGCATTTATGAGAGGTTAATCTCAAATGTGTAAATTGACGATAAATTGATCAATTACATCAGAACAGAACACGGAATTTAAAAATGTTATTTCTAAAATGCCAACTCTGGTTAGAATTATATTTCCTGAATGCTCAAAGAAGGTAAAGAATGTAAAGAAAATGAATATACCTTGAATCTGGTATACATACATCTTTTATAGCTACATTTATAAAGAGTTTAACATAACTAAAAAGATAAAAATTAAATGTTTAAAATTTTCATATATACTTTTATTTTAATAAATAATATTCAATTTAGTAAGTACATTGCTGTGAAAATTTTAAATTGTAAAAAATTCAATTTTAGCTCTGTATTACATTATAAAAAAATAATAAAACTAAGTGAAAATCATATATGTGTAAATTGTTAATAACAAATAGTATTTTAAGTCTTAAATAGTTTCTTTAACTGTTAATCCAAATGTGTAATTCATAAACACAAATTAGTCTGATATTATACTAATAAAGGCATATGATTTCCAAACTACACATATTATTTAATTTCATCAAATCCTTCAGGAAGCAATGTATTTAAGAAAGCAACAGGATCTTTAGAAATTTTTTCAGATATTTAAAATTAATTACTTTATATATGTATTTGTAGAAATAAATGTAACAATACCAATACATTTTAAAAGTTAAATTCGTGTCTCTGTAACAGTGGTTTTGTTATTCTCTTTGTAGGACTGGCTTTGCCATTCTGTATGGAGCTACTATTTCCCTACTTCATCTCAATGCAAAATTTAAGGAAACTACATATGAAGAGTGTGAAAGTCAAAACAAGGCTCTGTATCACTGAAAATATTGATATTCATGTATTGCCTTATTGTCAAATTTAATTTATATATCTAGAAGGTTCGCCATTAATACTACACAATATGAAATATTATTGTGCTTAAGATATCCAACTTCTGTAGTCTGAGAACTATAACCAATAAAAACAAATGTTATAGGTACATAGAGTTTGGCTCTACTTTTTTTTAAATTGTATTATATAAACAGATTCTTACAAAGCTATGTTGATTTAAAGCTACTTATATATTCACTGTTCATGCTTCCTCATAATATCTAACTGGTAACGATTTAAAATATATTCAATTTTCTAAAAAAAAAAAAAATTCTATTTCGTATACTTTCTTGAGTATTTTTGACAAAGCAAAAAATATTAATTCTTGCCCCACAAAAAGGCAATTTCACAAAACCGATTTACTAGTTTTAATGGGACACCCTCTATTTAGTCCTGCATATCTGCAAGGTTTACACTATTCACTACAAAAACATAGCACAAGTGACTTTTAAACTAAAAAGAATTAAGAAGAATATCATAATATGCACTAGGAGACAACCCTCCAAAAACGTCAAAATCCGTTAATCTGTAAAAACGAATAATGATTTCTTAAGAAGCAATACATAAAAACCTACCTTTTATGTGGTTGATACAAAAGAGAATACACCGCGGCGCCGAGACACAAAGGGTATAACACATAGCTCAAATATTTCATACATTCTTCATCATACTTTCTTGTTTCAGCTTCTGCAGCAGATTCGCTTTTATCCCTTTGGAATTGTATCCCTTTCCATGAGAGTGTCATGTTTGTTTTGCATACTTTGGTGACTTTCCAAATCTAGACAGATAAAACTTATCCTGATATAAAGGACACAAAGAAAAAATTGGACTGCTCACGACAAACACCGAATTTTGATAAGACACAAAGATGTGTTACCCAAACTGTTGAGTAATGATATTGTAAACTGTGAAAAATAAAATTGTATTCTTCAAAAAGAATCCTAATTATGTAAGGAGTCATAAAAGCGGGACGTCACCCAACCATATTAAAATAGCCAATGTGTATTGACAATTTTAACCATCCTTGTTAGCGACCCGTTAAACAATTTACCAGTAAATCATTCGAAAATACAACTTACATCAAAATTTTCAAATATTTCACTTTACTAGTTAGAAGTTATTTACATGTATTTCCAGGTAACATTTATGTTTTTCGAATTTCGCGTTTTATATGTAGAAGTGCAAATGGAGGTAAAATAAAGGGGGGTAACGATCAGGAGAGGTGGCCCTTTAGTAGATCATGCACCTAGGTCACCAACTAGGACCGTTGTGCCCCCCGTACGGCACTTACAGTTTATCGTCGGTTCCGAACCACGGTCCTTGAACACTTTTAACCCTGGTCGTATCCCGCCCAAGGGTTTCTAACCCTCGGATTTTTGGCACGAGCCTGGGCTGTCTGTGCAACACCGCCCCCCGCCTCACCTCGGGTTCAACCACCCTCGACCGCGGCACAACCTTAGTCGTCAGTGATCTATCGACTAGCAAGTGTGTAACTGAACCGTTCAATCCCACGTGATATCCGATCCCACTGACCTGGTTACCGGCGTGAATGGAGAGACTGGTGCAGATACATTTTACACTTGCCTGTGGCTCCGCTAAATTTCAGAGCACCAAACTTTTTACAGAGGCTTTAACCCACTAAGACACCACGCCGCCGCGCCGATTGTGTAAATGGAGGAAAGATACATTTGTTCACTGTGATTTATTATTAACTGAATACGTGAAAGATCATCAAGCAAATAATCTCCACTCCTCACATCATATTTAAAGGCTGTAATATCAGCTGTATGTTTTTATCATCTGGTTTTAACCGATTTTTGTCTAAGACACCTCTTTTACCACCGACGAAATCCACACCTACTTTCAGTAAACACTGCATATTTCAGGAGACCGTTTGTTATGAACAGTCCAACCTTGGATAAGGTAATAAATAAATAATGTAAAATCAAAACTCTATCTTACCTCAATTATAGTGGCTATTCCTGCAGGGATTAAGACCAGTAACGAAGTTCCTTCATCTAGTAAAAATAGAAATACGACTCCCTGTGAAAAAGCCCGCCACAGGACCGTTCTAGTTGATAAGCCAGCCATAGACCGTTGGGATTTCCAAAAACTAACATCGTTTTTGAATGATAAAAAGTCGAGTAACAGCTAAAATATGATAAATATTTCAAAAAAAAAACAAATAATGACTACTCCACATGCATACATAGATCAGATAACTCTAGTATAACAAAGGTTGTGCGTGTACCCTAGTCTAACAAAGTGTACTTCGTACTTCAACAGAATACGTTTAAACATCATCTATACACTGAAAACAAAATGAAAACTTAATAGAAGATGTTAAAAGATCTGCTATTTGAATTTACATTGTTCACGCTTCCGTCGACTTTTAAGGAAACCAATATGAAATGAGTAACTCAAAATCTTCGAAGTGGGAAGCTTCCTTCATAAAAAGTAGAGTTAAAGGTTGAAGCATACTCGCTTGAACCATATTTATTTCAAAAGAAGTAGAATATCGACGCATGCTGAAAATGATACCATTGATACCACTAATGCATGAAACCGTTTAAGGTTCTATTGTTGCAAGTATAGTACCTTTTATTCAAATATAGATAGTACTTTTGATATATTGGCGGCCTTCATACATGTACGTCGTATCCGTCAAAACTTGAAGACAATCGGAAGTTTTGTCAAGGAACCGTAATAAGGAAATATCATAGATGTGCCTAACTAGTGGATCAGTAATAGTATCACCGAGCAGAACCACAGCTTAGTACAATCAGCTAGGACACTCCGCTCGTGAGAACGGTTTGCGCCGATCCTTGCGCATGGCGCCATTATGGGGAAGATCACGGCACTAGCGTCGGTAGCGGCTATTTGTTCCTTAGATTTTGAATTAATTGAACATAGGCGTAGTTAAAAGTGTTGATACCGATTTCGTGTTTCTATAACTAGCGATATCATGAGTTTCTCAAAGATGGGACACGTTTGTGCCGCTAAAGGATGTATTAATAAAAAATATAATTGTGATAGGAGCTTCTTTCGGTTTCCTACTGACAAAAAGAGGTAAGTATCTAATTATAACTACGATATATGTAATATTTTCACGGCTTAGTACAAAGCTGTGATATTATGTTGGGTCCACATTTCAACTTGAATATTCTTATTGTATATTATGGGGATGTCTGTGCAAAGCAATGAATGTTTTGTCATATCATGCCATCATTCTTTATGTCATCAACTTACTTCGTAATTATTATTTGTATGTTTAAAGCGCAAAGTAACGGATTACCGCCTGACAAAGGATGTTACTGTAATCTTTCGAAAACGGCAATATTATTTTGCGCTCGAAAAACACACAAAATTATTTCTACAGTCCCATTTTTATAAATTAAATGCACATTTTTCTCTATACTTATTCTGAAATTTGCAAATGACTGTCAGTTTTGACATATTGTATTCGGGCATATTTAGAACAGGAATGCCAGCAACAAACTGTAACAAACGCACAACTGTCATTTATTTATCTTCGGTTTCCATAACCATTCATAGCACACTCGACGAAAGAATTTTCTCAAAATATTTGCAGTAATAGTATATTGTGCAACAAGTGTTGAAGTGCAATTTATGTCACTCGCCTACGGCTCGTGCCATCAAACTTCACACTAGTGTGAAAAGTGATTTTTCACACGCGTTACATACTGTACTTTTTTCTACGAATGCAAATAATATTACTATTATATAATATTTATCAGATATATACCTAGTTTACAAAGACCATACAAACACTTCTACAGCAATTTGTGTAACTAGTTAACGAGTAGCTATTGACATGCCAGGGCTGGGACAACACTCTACCCGTGGCGTCCTTTTAGGGTTTCGCCCTTAAATTTTGGAGTTATTCTTTTCATATCTTTGGAAAAAGGCGCCATTCATCGGCCGTCTCCTCTTATGGCTTTGCCTTCCCCCGGGGGAACCATTTTTGACATATTCGGAAAAGGGAGCATCCGGGGGTGAAGCCCTAAATTGGGACTCCTTAAGGCCCAAAGCCCTGAAATGGGGCCCCTGGTGGGCGAATCTTTTGAATGGGGCCCCCCGGCGTGGGTGTCTCATATTTGAAACATTTGGAAAAGAGGTTCTCCCCCTGGGGCGAATCCCTAAAATGGGGCCCCAGGGAGGGCAAACCCTAGAATGTGGCCTATGATACGGGAGTCCCATTTTTTACAGATGAAAAGAATGGGCCCCCCTGAGGCGAAGCCCTAAAATTGGCCCCAAGCCTTAAAAGGGGGCCCCTGGTATGAGAGCGCAATTTTCTACAGTTTTGCAAAAAGGGGCTTCTGGGGGGGTGAAGCCCTAAAATTGAGCCCACTTTTTTACAGATCTGGGAATGGGCCTCTGAGGGCGCAGCTCTAAAACGGAGAAGAAGCTCTTTCATCTAAATACCCGCATAAGCGTGTGAAAAGTACACTTTGCCCACGTCGTATGCAAAGTATATTTTCCACTCGATGTTTGAAATGTCCAGTTTTCAAGAGCAGTTGTTAGTGCGTTTTTGCCTATTATCAAGGCAGTCGGAGTAAAAATTATATTTAAGAGTTCGCATTTTATAAAAATATTAACTTTAATTTTAAAAATATAAAAAAAATAAATTAATCATATGGAGGAATCAATACAATTATTATAGTGTAGGTACTTTTAGTCACAAACGGTTTTGATGTCAATTTATTTTCGCGTCGCCCTCAAAATAGTGTATCTATTGTTAAGAAATAAATAATAAAATTGTAAAATATTCAAAATACCCATGTAATCATTGCATTTTTTACTGATTCCTTTCAAATGTATGTATTTTTGTATTTATTTTAATTTAATTACCTAATGTTTATTTGTGGTTTGACCATATTTTATGTTTGTTTTATTTTTCGACTTGTGAAATTACACCATGTATAACTCTTCTTAAATAAATAGTTTCTTTGCATTGTTCCAATATGTTTATTAATTTATTTTTCCTTCATGAATACGATAATCACTAATAATCGGCATAGCACCTAGCACCCGAGTTTAACCAATAACCTGAAAATACGGTACTGTAATTCAAAAATAAAATATCCTTAATACGGCGCTGGATTCTCTCCCCGGTGCGAGAGCGACAGCGCGAGTTTCGCCTATCTTGCATCTTTTTCTGTTCCGGGCTAATATTTCAATGGTGCCGGCCGAGAGACTTCCAGCTGATTGTTATACTAAGCTGTGGCAGAACGCTCTACTCGCTGATAGTATATGGCGTTCTTAGAAGAAAAAGTTACACATTCTTGATCGATAGCCTCCGAGGCCAACAAGCTCCGAGGCCCAGAATGTGCTTTTCCTCCGAAGTACATATACTATTTGCCTGGCTGCTAGACGCTCCTAGCTACGAAAGTAAATTTTCATGCCTAGGACGGTAAAGTGAATTTTCTTTAGAAATCACAAAATATGCGTTTTATTATCGGGCTTTCGACTTTTCTTAGGTAAAGACGCACTAGCGATTCTAGCAACCTCTTTTACTTTGCTTCATTTGCCATTTTAAACTTACGATTTCTTCAAATCTGAGCCGTTAAAAATGGCAAAATTACTTGTGACGTTTGTTACAAATTATATTTCAGGTTCGCCTCACAAATAAGGGGAGTTGTAGTATCTTCCGTTAGGCGTGCAATCTCACACATTAAAAAAAATACACTCCCTTCTTCCCGCACTCGGTAGTCCTCCCTATAGGCAGCCCGACCACAGCTCTGGTGGAAGACTCATTTGCATCCAAAAACAACAGAAAATGTGAAAGTTTTTTAACATGGCTGAGGGACCCGTAAAGTTTTGCCACTGACGCAATTTTTCTTTTATGCTTTCCCCCCATTCTCACTAATTTTACGGGTTTTACGGAAAATAATTACAGATAAGGCCACAGGTGTATTTGTTGTTCATTTATGGAAATCTTAGCCATGGTACCCACTTTTCACCAATTTAATAAAAAGAAAGCCTACATTATTTCGACCTGATAAAAGAATTATTGTCATTCAATAGCATCTCTCACTCTCTGTGGCGGAGTCTACCCTGGTAGCCGCATGTTTATCAACCAGGCTTTGAGGCTGCGAAACGTGCCGGAGGAGTCTCTAGAAATTCGCCTGGCGTCTATTAAGGAAAAAATCTATTACTCAATACACCGTTGGTCTGCATAAATATGTTTGCTCCAACAGTACCTCTAGTACTTAAGTTTCTTATCAGCCAATTTAAAATTAATAAGTTCATTAAATTCATACAGGGCAGCATTATCCCAAAATTTCGGACCAAATTTGAGTGAAGATTTTCTCATTAAAATATTTTTCAAAGGTCTAAGTTGCCTTAGATCTCCCCTACCTAAGTACAATAATAGTCCTTGGGACCCAGCGATTGTCCTGGACTTTATTATTAAAACGTCTACAGAAAAGCTTTCCTAGAAGACCTAACGTACAAAACTGTTATGCTGTTAGCCTTAGCCGCAGGCCAACGTGTCCAAACAGTAACCAGCATTGATATTGGCATATCGAAATATTTAAGGATAAGATATCTATTACAATAAAGAAAAGATTAAAAACTTCAAACATTAATAGATTAATAGATCCCAACCCACTCTTTTTCCTGGATGATAAAGGAATATGCCCTGCATGCGTAGTCTCTTATTTAGTACTTAGAAAATACTAGCAATATTCGAAATAACACCAGTAGTATTTTCCTAACAATTTGAAAACCATATAAAGCAGCCTCTACACAGACCATTAGCATATGTTTAAAATGTTTTCTAAACAACGTTGGCATGGACATTAATAAGTTTGGTGCACATAGCACGCGACATGTGTCCACGTCCGTCGCTGCTAGGAACAACATTATATTTAAAGGTATGAGAGTATTCGCCCAGCTGCGGGGTGAACGGAAAAATCGAAAATGTTTGCCATCTATTATAATAAACCCTTGGTTGCTACCGTTACTGACTACGCTACTGCTGTACTTAAGTTACATGTATTATATAGTTTAGTTGATAACAATTATTAACGGTGTAACTTTTTTTGGTTTTGTGTTGTGAACATTACTACATATTCACATTTCTTTCTTCTTTTTAATCGGTGAACAAATGCTTTAAGTTGAGAAGAATTGTTGCAATTTGCTTTAAACTGCTACATCTCGTCTTATTTATGAAGCTGAAATATAATTGTATGATTAAACGAACTTACCTAGTGAAGTCTAATCCTAATTGAAGCTTCGCCGAAGCAAATATGACCCCACTCTTAATTCCCCTCGCAAGTCTTTTGCAACAGGCAGCGAGTGCGGGAAAGAGGAGGTTTGTTTCTCACTAAAATATGTGAGATTGCATGCCTAACGAAGGTACTACATCTCGTTTTATTGACTTCGGTGAAGCTTCATATAATTAAGCTTCACTAGGAAAGTTCGTTTAATCATACAATTATTGTCATAGATACCATTCTAATTTAACAGGTAACGTAAACGATTTTTTCTACGACTGCCCTGAAAATAGACAAAAATGCACTAACAACCGCTCTTGAAAACTGGACATTTCAAACATCGTGTGAAAAGTATACTTTTCACACGGTTATTCGGGTATTTAGATTGAAGGGCTTCGTCTCCGTTTTAGAACTTCGCCCTCAGAGGTCCCATTCCCAGATCTCTAAAAAACGGGGCCCAATTTTAGGGCTTCACCCCCCCAGGAGCCCCTTTTTGCAAAACTGTGGAAAATGGGACTCTCATACCAGGCCCCCTTTTAAGGCTTGGGGCCCAAATTTAGGGCTTCGCCCCCGGGGGCTCCATTCATAAATCTATAAAAAATGGGACTCCCGTACCATAGGCCCCATTCTAGGGTTTCGCCCCCCTCTGGGGGCTTGCATTCGGAGCCTCTTTTTCAAAATATTTGGAAAATAAGGACCCCATACCGGTGGCCACATTTTAGGACTATGCTCCTAGTTATAGTTTAGCGAGAATATCTTACTCACGTAGCTTCTTTCATTAGGAATAAAATTCTCGATAAATCAATAATAAAAAAGTTTCCCGTATAACATGTAAATTTCTACCACACTCCCACTGGAGCACCCTCTATGTAGCAGTCGTAGAAAAAGTATAGTGTGCTACACGTGCTGAAAAGACTTTTCACACGAATGAGACAGTTTGGTGACACGAGCCGTAGGCGAGTGTCATAAAGTCTCATGAGCACTTATTGCACAATATACTATAAAATAACTATCACATGTAGGCCAAGCGACAGGGGGTTTCTATTTGCAAAAGGTCGAATAGAAATACAATTTTGTGGGATGGTAGAGATAGGTCCCCTGATAGTACATCTAAGTTTGCGACCTCGGGGGGGTGCCGCTCGAGGGGTGGGGGGATGAAAACTCTGCTTCGCGGCGCTTGGAGGAAAATAGCACCGTTGAAGTAGGTGCTATATAAAAAAAGTTCAAATAAAATATGTAGAAAACAAAATTACGCACTACTTTGGTTTTATGCACTTTTTCGCTCCGACCAATATTTTTTGCTCTACGGCGCGCCAAACTTGGGGGGTAGTTTGCAAATTTTAACAAAATCAGAGTTTAATCGCGGATTGAAACAAATATAGCTACCAAACAATTCTGGTATATTTTTTTTCTGTAAGAGTAAGGTTTTCTAAGTAAACTGATGCTTGATTCGTTAAATTTGACCTTATATTATAAAAGATATGATTTTTTGAAGTGCGCCCTTACATACTTGGATATGGGCATTTTTCATCTATCATGATCTACGGTCGATATTTCCTTAGTATTGCTGACACAATAACTTTTTTTATTTTAGTGCAAACTATAATACAAGAAAATATAATTTTCAACTCG
>MU187105.1:61585-79494 GCA_016904865.1 Pissodes strobi
CCCCCCCCCCCCCCCCCCCGAGGTCGCAAATTTAGATGTACTATCAGGGGACCTATCTCTACCATCCCACAAAATTTCATTTCTGTTCGACCTTTTGCAAACAGAACCCCAAACTAATCCAACGCTTGGCCTAATGGCCGTATTTCGAAAGACAAACGTAATTAAATGTATTTTTATGAAAATGGTAGCAGGAAAAACATAATATAATGCACGCCACCAAAGCTTTTTCCAATATCTCGAAGACTTTCATGGCGTCGACTTCGCCTCGGCCATAAAAATCTCCTCGAACAGAAAAGTAATCTTTCCAGCTAGCAATGTCACAAAAAAATTGGCATTTACGCATTGTTTTCTGATTAGGCAGATTACCTTTTCATGGCAGTTAATTTTTGCTCTATATTTACCATGGCA
Organism: Pissodes strobi; assembly: GCA_016904865.1. Classification (NCBI taxonomy): domain Eukaryota; kingdom Metazoa; phylum Arthropoda; class Insecta; order Coleoptera; family Curculionidae; genus Pissodes; species Pissodes strobi. The sequence goes on from MU187105.1 coordinate 61,994, forward strand.
ACCCTCTTGAGTCCAAGGTGTTTTCGACGCAATGTGCATTAAATTTGTATTGCCTCAGTTCAATGACAACGTTTTTTTAATATAAATTCGGATCAGTTGGATAAACATTAGTATGTAGACCACGTTCAGGAAGTAATTTTCAATACTCGCACGACCGCAGCCTTGCATAGACTCCAAGCTTGGGGCTCGAATTACTTTCAAAATTAGACAAATAACGTTCTGAAACACTTATAAGGTCGCAATTTGGTATAAACAGTAATAGATTCTAACACAAATTTTAATCATTACAATTCATAAAGCTGAAAAGTGAAAATAGATGAAAATATGTAAATGAAAAGCTTAATGAGAATCGAACATCCAAGCATTATTAAAACTGAGTAAATGTATGTGTGCTTTGAGAAGTTATGGCAGGAACTATCATTAACTTACGTGAACACTTCCAATGGCCATAGTAGCACATAACAAATATAAGTTGGTATCTCCAAAAACACTCTTTACTTCATCCAAATCTTTTTCAGTAAACCCTAATTGAATAAATTGTTTTAATGTCGCCTCCATCTGCAGATAAAACCTTGTTTTACCCAGCGATATCGGTGTATATACATACTTGAATGTCACTGATTGCATGTTTGGAGTTATTTCCACTAGATCTTTCAGTCTCATATTTAAGAAATCTTGGCTGGCTATAGGCAAGAATTGCTTTTTTGGGTTCACACGCATGTGTCTGAGTATTTCAAAGGGAATATCACTGAAAATTAGTAAAATAAAAATGAGGAAAGCTATAAAAAAATACATTGTTTCTAATCCCAAAAGAATGCATAGCTATCAACGTATATTTAGCATCCAAAGAAAACTTTGATATTAGCCGTATTCGATTGAGACTGGAGATCAGTTCAAAATGAACTGAACCTGAACTGATATTTTAGTCCAGTGAGCCAAGGTCAAATGAAATTATGAAAACAATTAAAAAATAAGGCCGATTGATAATTGACATTTAAATGCCATCTTGTACCTGAACTACTGAACCGATCTAAGTGATCCCAGTTCACTTACAGGTGAGCTGGATCACTTTTTAGGTAGTGGGGGCAAAGTGATATTTTTATAATCGAACACGAATCAGTTCAATAAAGTTCGGTTAGATCGATCTGAATCGATCCAAAGTAGTGAATCGAATACGGCTATTATCTCAAGTAACATTTAACGTTATGCTGGTGTCATAAACCGATATCTGCGTAAATAATTTCTATCTCGTTTCCCCTGCGAATTCGTATTGGTTTGGTGTGTACTGATCAATTTTAGAGTCGCTATGACGTCAGTATTTGCCTTCAAATACTGCGTTAACACATAAAAAATTTCTTACACAATGATGTTACACTTGCTAATAAATAGAATATATTAATATATAAAAAACTTTATTGTAAAATTCTAAAATTGGTGCATATTTCTGATAAATAAACTTATTGTAGTAAATACTTTCTTGGTTTCATGAGAGTGATTTTTCAACACGACACGGCTTATGAAATTTTCGTCTCGCAAGAGAGCCGTGAATACGAGCCAATTCATACTAGAGGTCAAATCACGGTCTGATCACGGTCCGGTCGCAGTCACATCAAATATTTATGGCTTGTATAATAAACTACACTATTCACATTGTACGACAAGGTCAGATAACGAGCCAATCAAGTGACCGCGGTATTTCTTTCCAACGATATTTTGATCGGACTGTGACCGGACCGTTGACAGAAAAACATTACATTAGTGTAAACACGCGATCGTCAAATCAAAGGACCCCGCACCCGACAAAGAGAGAATTTCGGAACCATACGATTTTCTTTAAATTTTAATATGTTGTAAGTATGGATAAGTACTTCACAAAAATGTATGTTAGAATATGGTGGCCCCCCCCCCATTTGGCTACAGTGGCATATCAAAGTTACGCTAATCACCATACATATTTTTATTTTTTTTTGCATTTTAAGCTAAAAATGAGTCTATATTTAATGGATTGTAACATCTGTGGGCATACAAAATAATTTTTAGGATATAAGTCCAGTGGCGTACATAAAAATATAAAAAAATTGTGAAAAATATTTTTAATATTTTTATGTACGCCACTGGACTTACATCTTAAAAATTATTTTGTATACCCACAGCTGTTACAATCCATTAAATATAGACTCATTTTTAGCTTAAAATGCAAAAAAGATAAAAATATGTATGGTGATTAGCGTAACTTTGATATGCCACTGTAGTCAAATGGGGGGGGCACCATATTCTAACATACATTTTTGTGAAGTACTTATCCATACTTACAACATATTAAAATTTAAAGAAAATCGTATGGTTCCGAAATTCTCTCTTTGTGGGGTGCGGGGTCCTTTGTTGGTATTGAAGATAAAATTGACGAGCACGGAGCAACTAATAGAATTTGTCGGAAGTCCTGAAGAGTTGTACAACTTTGCAGATAAAATGTATCCAGAAAATGCACACAAACAAAAACTTTGGCAGGAAATGGCAGAGGAACTACAAAAAAGTAAGTACAGCTTATAGTACAGTTAAGTAAATATTCAACAAAAATATATTCTAATTATTGTGATTTTATTAAACAAAATATTTTTACCAGACTATGGACATCAAACATAAATAATATTTTAAGTAAGCCAAGTAACTGCTCAGGTTTCAGTTAAAGTACGTTTTCAGTCTCCCTTACATTAAATGCAGCCATAGATAAATATTAAGGGGCAATGCAGCTCTTTGAGCATTACCTCCTTACCTAGGTAATACTTTCTTGTTCATTTAGATTTTTTTTCCATTGCTTAAGGTTATTATATTTCCACGAAGAAAATTATTAAAATGCAAGTTGCTAAAATAATGATATCAACATTAATTACTTGAGAATTAATTTTTCTTAAATATAAACGAAATTTTTGTACTAATATTCCAAAGGCATTTTTCAATATTCGTTGATAGGGACATTTAAAAATTATTTTAGCTATATCATTACTTGCTTGTAATTCAGAACATTAGATAGAAATGCCGAATCCCCTATAATAACGTGAGGTATAAGTATAATGTATCCGACGCTTTTCTGGTACAAGAAACAAAGAAAAACAAATCATAGATGACCGATGAGATACTCTGCCATATGTAGGACAGAAGAATCGCAAAAGTCAAACAACAACAAAGGTACACCGAAATAAATAACACTATTAAACAACAATGCAGACAAGCTAAAGAGAACTGGTTAACTGCAGAATGCCAAGAGGCGGAACGCATGCATGCTCTACATGACTCTGTAAGTTTTCGTAGAAAACTCAAACAAAAACTGGCACCAAAAAAAAGCACCAATACCCTCCCTAAAACACAATAGGAAGTTGATCTTAGACCCGGTAGGTCTATGCAGCCCTTGGAAAAACTATGCACAATTACTATTTGAAGACCAAAGAGAAGCCAGACAACCTGTCCATTGGGAAGACTGGTCCGGCCCGAAAATTCTTGAGTCTGAAGTTCAGCATGCTCTGAAAGCAATGAAAAACCGAAAAAGTCCCGGTCATGACAACGTGCACGCAGAAGTTCTTAAAATATTTGACCCAAAACATCTCACATATCTGTTCAACCGAATATACGATTCAGGTAAAATTCCAACCGACTGGTTAAAATCAACTTTTGTAACAATTCCCAAAAAGACATCTCCAAAAGGTTGTAGTGACTACAGACTTATAAGTCTCATGAGTCATGCTCTAAAAGTTTTTCTTTAAGTCATACATGGTCGAATATACTCGAAATATGAAGAAAAGAGCGGAGAGACACACTATGGCTTCATCAAGGGGTTGGGTACGAGAGAGGCTTTGTTTTCAATGAAACTACTGATTAAGAGGTGTTATGATCAACGCCAAGTTGTCCTTGTATGCTTCATAGATTATCAGAAAGTTTTCGACAAAGTTAAACACGATATTCTCCTAAATAGACTGCTCGAGATAGGAATAGACGGCAAAGACATCATAATCATACAGGAACTATATTGGAACCAAACCGCGGAGATAAGAGTTAACAAAAACCTATCCACATATACCTTTAATGTATGTAAAGGAGTCCGCCAGGGCTTTATATTTTCACCAATACTTTTTAATATATGCGTGGAAAAGATCTTTCAATTGGCCCTGGAAGGAGAAAGTGGAGGAATTAAGATTAACGTATGCAGACGATACGGCAATTCTAGCACCAACTTTAGAGGATCTCCAGCAAATGATGGATAGGATAGAGGCCATGGGTAAACGTTAAAATCAACGCTACCAAGACCAAACTTATGGTAATAGGTCGCCAGAGCATAATCAATACCGCATTAACGATAAATATCTGGGTGCCGTGATCAACGAACGATGGGACTGCGATGAAGAAGTTAAACTTAGAACGAATTACGCAAAACAACATTTTTCAAACTTAAAAACTTCCTATAAGCTCGCAGTCTCCCGCTAGCACTTAGACTACGGGTAGTAAAGAGTTACATATGGCCCCCTCTTACTATACGGCGCAGAAACGTGGTCTGTAAAAGAGTTAGAACCCTGAACCGCATCGAGGCATTTGAAATGTGGACTCTCCAGAGGCTCTTGCTCGTGCCATGCCACGTATGAAGAAATTTTAAGAACTGCAGGCTACGAACGAGTACTACTTAACATCGTTAAAGAAAGAAAAGTTTCCTACCTCGGCCATATCCTTAGAGGAGGCAAATATTACATTCCTAAACTAATTCTACAAGGAAAAATAGAGGGACGTCGAGGCCCAGGAAGAATGCAACACTCCTGGCTAAGAAGCATACGGAACTGGTGTAACCTCAGCGACGCCACCATATTTCGAAGAGCCGAAAACGGCACTCTTCACATTGTATGAAGAGTACAGACAATCGCCAACGTGCGGCTAAGCGCAAGGCATAAAAAAAAGAAGACAAGTGTGTTTGTCCCCCAAGAACTTCAACCTCTGGAATGTCCAGTTTTCTATTTTTCAAACCATTACCTAATTTGGAAGTTGCAAACATACCCACATCACCATTTTAACTATACCTATATAAACTAATAATTGGCATCCACCAAAGCTATGAACACCACTGAGGATGTTTTCTTGCAATTAAAAAGTTAAAACCGATGTTATTATCAATTATATCAATTATCTCAATATGCTGGCCATCTAAAGCTCCGATGCAGTTTGGAAAATTCCATGGGTTGCCGAATTTGATTACAATATCTTCCCAATTCTTTTGCTTTGGCATTGGAAAGGGTGTTGGTTATACATTCTGTCAGCAAATTTTTAATAATTGCCTCACAAACTTTACAAACAATATTCTGTCCAGTTGAATGCCCAAGTCGAAAACTAAACGCAACTGTTCTAAACGAATCTCCAGTAGCTAGATATTTGAAATTTAAAAAATAATGTTTTATTTTATGTTATATAAATTAACAGTGTCATTTATTTATAGGCTCTGAGTATTACAAGAAACGCTGGGAATCTATGTGTGTTCAATTTCAAAAAGTTTGACGGGTTCGCAAAACCACAACAGAACAGGCTGCGGAGAATGCAAAAAATGGAAATATGAAGAAATGTTTCGTTAAAGTTAAAAAGTTTGTCACTTTTTAACTTTATGAAAGTGTGTTATTTTTGGCAAATGTGTTTACCGAAAGGGATGAAGAACAAGAATTACAGGATGAAGACCTTTTAAAAATAACAGAGAAAGAATTGCCCCCATTGGTCTGCATTGCAAGATATGCGGCTTATTCTGTTATCAAAAAAATTAAGTGTGAATTCTGTAAAACTTTTGACAATTCCAGATTTTAGTGATGGTTCATATTCTATTTTAATCTCAGCAGCAGCAGCATCTAGGGGGGGGGGGGGACTTTCTTATCCTGGTAGGTGAAATCTGTGTGCAAGTTTTATTACATTCATACATTATAGTCCAAAAAATTCTAATTAAGCAAGACACATTTTTCAACAGGAGAAACACTAAGTACTTGATTGTACAAAAGCTTGCTTTTAACGCAGGTATGCCATTAGAGGATGCTTTCGTGAGACATAACCAAAAGTGTCATGATGAAGAAAATTTAGTTAAATTGTTAGTTAAGCTAGTTACAAATATATTGTTAAAGAACTACGAAAAATTGAAAAATGATACCAACAATAAAAACAATAAAATATATGCCGGACGTTAAACGGTTTAACTCGTAAATTTTCACTTTTTTTTCATTATAAACATATGTCTTTAATATATATTTTAGACCATTACGTATTTTCTTATGTTTTTTAAATTCAATAATTATTTGTCTTTAATATGTCTTGATAATTTATTATAAGTATACTTTATTTCGTTGATTTGTTGCCACAAGATTTGTATTGTATAGAATTGGAGTGAAAAAATCGACTTGTTTCGTTATTTCGCAAAGTTTATAGATGGTTTATGTCATGTTTTTTAGTTTATATACATTTCTTGTGAGTCCTTAAAATGTTAATTTTTAAATACATTTAATTACTTTGTTTTGTAGTTTTATTAAAATATTTTTCTTTGCTGTTCCTCATATACCCAATATGAACACTTGTTACAGCAGTTTTCATTTATTATCATTAACAATATTCATTAGTCCCAGCAACTTTTCAAATTGTAATAAATGTCCGAGGAAATATCATGTACAGGGTGGCTCGAATTCGTGTCTATGTATGGGGAACTCGAAAACCGTAAAAGATACAGTGTCGGTCAAATTAAGGCAAAATTGCGCATTTAGGTGCCTAGCAATATGCCGTTTAGAAAGTTTTAAAATTCCGAGTATTTCCGAAGATATCCGAAAAAAACCGAAATTTTGAAAATTCGTTTTATTTTTTTCCTGGGCTTATTTAAAAACGGATTTCAAATTGAATTGCACTTTTGCATTGCCACTTCTTTCGCTCTATCTAATGATGGTATCCAGTTTGAAATCCGACGTTTCGTCTTCAAGGGATCATCATCAACTTTCTTTTTTCAAATACGAACTTTAATTTTTTTTATCGTTTATCAGATGGTATTGGCTTTATTAATATGACTATGTATTTTTATTTTTTTTATTTATTTTCAATTTTTTAATTTTTATTATTATTTTTTTTAATTATATATTTTGCTTTGGCTTAATTTTAGATAATTTAAGGTAGGTACTTTTGAAATTTTTATATTCTATAAAAATATTTTATTTTGTTTCTTGTATTAAGTGGAAAATTGGAGCGTATTAAAAATAAAAAATAGTAAAATTATTTCTTACGAGAATATGGCCATGAACTATTACTCAAACAAGTTGCTTACTGCAAAGATAAAATATTCCCAACTTTTAACCAATTAAAAAATTTATTTAATAGAGAACATCAATAATTTATAATCATACTACGTGATACTATAGGAACTTTGATGGAAAAACACCTATTGGAATTTTGCTTATAAATAAAATGCACTAAGCAACTTCTTTGAGTAATAGTTCATGGCCATATTCTCGCAAAAAAAAAAATTTAATTTTTAATACGGGCTCCAATTTTCCACTTAATGCAAACAACAAATAAATTTTTTTATAGAATATGAAAATTTCAAAAGTACCTACCTTAAATTATTTAAAATCACGCCAAAGCAAAATATATAAAATAAAAATAATAAAAAAATAATAAAAATGAATAAACTAAAAATGAAAAAAAAATAAAAACACATACTCATATTAATAACGCCAATACCATCTGAAAAACGATAAAAAAATTAAAGTTCGTATTTAAAAAAAGAAAGTTGATGATACATGCTAAATAAATAATTTATTATTAAATTTCTCATTACTTTTTAATAATATAATGTATTATTGATTTTATGGCTTCTTTATTTTTTTGTTTATTTAAAATTCAAGCATTTTTATCGCACATTAGTTCATTTGTACATTGAAAACCGCTAACGCTCCGTGTAAGTAAACAACTAGAGAGCACTTTACCTAGACTCAAAAATTTATTTTTGCGACGACTTTTTTGTTTTAGCAAATAATGCAAGAAAATATTGGGCGAGTCTGCTAGTACTCGAGACTGATGTGTAAACATATCCTATAACGACATCGGTTGTAAAAAATTACAACAGCACGTTGTGTTCCCAGGCGGTCACCCATCCAAGTACTAACCACGCCCGACGCTGCGTAACTTCAGTGATCGGGGACGAGAACTGCTATTTTCCACATGCTATGGCCGCTACCTGTACGTTTTAGCTTGTTCATAGAATGAAAACAAAACATTCGCATTTATAATATTAGTTAGGGTTCTTTAATAATACTTACTGGTAGCTTCGGAGTGGATTAATTTACTGCACAAATTCGACACGAAAATCTAATGCCACCAGGAATAACATCAACATATGGACACAGCTTATTTCTTATTTACCTAGTCATCTTGGGCCGACATTCTTTGATTTGGGAAAGTCAATAACCAAATTTTGGAAATTTTAGAAGAGGGCTATGACCCAATATTGTTTTAAACGTCTGGGCATCTGAATAATACTTTTGACAGTTCGTTTAATTTAAGATAATAAGAAGCTCTTTTATCTAGAATCCGTTTAATAACGATTTTAAATGGCGCAATTGTATAAAAACCGAAAATTTGGACTTTTTAGGACGATAGCCGTGGCTTCGGACGAATTTGTCGTGCATTTTGAAGCGAAAATTCATTTTAAATTCAACCGTCCATTAAAAATAAGCTGTGCTATGGATCCAAATACACTGCTAATATATTAATTAAAAAATAATATTTTTGACGGTTCGTTTAATTTAAAATATGCTTTTTTATCGTCTAAAATCCGTTTAAAACGATTTTAAATGGCAAAATTGTATATAATACCGCCCTAGCGGTTAGAATCGGTTTGCGCATTTCCGCTACCAGAGATAATCTGACGCTATAAACCTGAGATTAGGTAAGAGTAAGGATACCGCGCATGACATTAAGCCAATGTACTGAAATTGAAGCCTTTTCAGAGCGGCGGCCATTATTTATGTGGCAAACACATCTATTGTTGTGGCGGTGCTATTTTGCAGTTATTTTGTGAGTTTTTGGACAAAGAGAGATAAAAACTAAGAGTCATAATGGTTACTTTTTCGGCATATGGTTGCAAGAGTCGAAGTGAGAAGAAGGAGCCTGGAATTTAATTTCACAGGTAATTATTGTCAGCTGACCTTGTAGTTTATTTGCATATTTCTTGTTTTAATAATAATGCATAAAGTACACATTGTGTTACCTCTGAGTATATCATGGTAGGGATGTTTATTTAATTATGGATATTTTCAGTTATCAAATAATCAATAAAGCCATAAATCTTCTTCAAGGGAAGTCATTTAACAGAGGCGTAGGTAATATATTTTTCATACTCTACCTATAAGATGGCTATATTATTTTACGACTGAAAATTACTTTATCTTATTAATTATTATTTATTACTTATAATTCCAATTAATTTATTGAAGTTACCCAGTAATTTATGTGGCAGCTGGTAACAGGCTTTTTCCCATGTTATCTGTCCTCTTCTTTCCTTGTCTAAGCTATAAACTATTATTTTGCCATGTCAAATCACCAAGTTTGGCGATGCATTTTAGAAATGTATATAGTATCGCTAATATATTTTTGTATAAAAAGTTTTGATATTTGTTCTATTTTATTGAAATTGACCTTAATTCCCTTTGTATAATGATCTATTTAAATAATTGAAGTCAATGTGCAATCAATTTAGCATTAACTTATGCAAACATTATAAGAGTAAATAAATAAAAAATAAATAGTTCATTTAAATAAGCCTGAATTAATTTTGATATTTTAATGAGAACTATAGGGTCATTATCATTTCCCCCAAGAATGAATTTACTAATTCCTCTCTTGATGGCTAGGAAATCTCAGAAGAACAAACATAACTTATACCCCATTATATACTTATCTAAAAACGCTGCATTAGAAGCAGATTCATTAATAGGGGTTCGACTGTTGTCACTATATGCACCAAATCTACATTGACGTCATACTTTAAACTCATGTGCCCCTAACTCATGATTTGATTTTAAAATGGGGGAGTATTAGACATCAGAAACAAATTCTTATAACTTGTAAATAAATACAAATAGAAATACATACTGTCTAAAATGTACGTTAGGCTTTGCAACGAAATAAATGAAGATAAGATACCTAATACCTACTTAGAACGCGAGTCTTTATTGACGCCATCTTAGGTTAACCTAGTGACGTCATATTTTAAGGTCACGACGTGCCATTAACGTAATATTTGTTTACACGATCGAGGAGCATTAGACATTACCAGAAATTCTTATAAATTAAAATTGTAAACAAATACTGCCTGAAATGTTTGAGTTAGAATGTGCAATGAAATAACTAAAGATACCTAGAATGAGTTCCGACAATTACGATCTTCTCCTTAGTGCAACTAGAGAACAAATTCCTAAGCGGCAAGCTTCGAAAATACCACGATATGCACATGTATCCAAAATCATATCCAGCAGATATTTAGGGTTCCACAAAAAGCATATTGGTTTTACAAACAGTGTTGTGAGCACTCTTTATAACTCATTTGATGCGATAGACTATAATAAGTGCAATAATAGGTTTGATCAGTATTGGGGAGGCATTTTTAATCTAGAGTTCAGTTTGGATGGTAAATTGCTCATAGCTGCCTGTGAAGGTAAACAAATTCTACTATATGATGCAGGAAACCAAAGACACATAAAAACTGTTGAAAATGCTCATCTTAGTTGTGTAAATTGTATAAAGTTCTTAGGGGACACTACTTTTGCCACAGGGTCAGACGATGCTCTGATTAAATTATGGGATATACGAAATCTAAAGACTTCAACAAAAACTTTAAATGGACATTCCAGTTGGGTGAAGAACATTGAGTGGTCAGAACAGGAGCATGTAATGGTGACTTCAGCCTTTGACGGCACAGTTTATGCTTGGAACCTGAATGACAGGACGGAGAACAACATGCTTTTTGAAAAAGTTTTCCTAATGACTGGACTCATGAGAATGAAACTCACACCTGATGGAACAAAAATGATTATTTCAACCACAACTGGTTTTATTATTATTATACACAACCTCAACCTTTTGTCTCTTGCTACAGACTTGCGGTCCTTCAGGCCAAATTTGTACAGACTGATGCAAACAAGTGACCAAAGTTTTCCTGTGGCAACTACGTACAATTATTTGTTCAATCCAAACAGAACAAGGAATAGAATAGAATTTATAGATGATTTTCCTAATGACGCAGAAGTAATAAGCTCATTGCAGATTCACCCTTATGGCTGGTCAACAGTATCTCGAAATCTGAATAATGCAGAAAATGAAGAATGGACTGCAGTCCATGATATCCAAGACAAAGATAAAAAAGACTATGATGAAGCCTTTGTCTACGTTGAAGAGTGTGAAGTTGAAACAGAGAGTAGTAGAGAAGAACTATCAAATCATAGGCCAACAGACCTCTGGATGGGTTATATTTCACTGGATGATTATCATAGTGAGAACAGTGTAAATTGGCAACCCCGGCAAGAAATGGGTATTGTCAACAGTGGTCTTATTGGTTTGAATGCTTCTTACAATGCCTACTTTCAACATTACCCCAATGAAAAAAACAAAATAGTAAAAAATCTAAAGAGAATGACACATTACATCAAGGAAAAAAATGTGGGGAAAGGCTTTATCAAAGGACTTTCATTTTCATCTGATGGGAGAATAATTTGTTCTCCTTATGACAAAGGTGTGCGGCTATTAGGTTTTAGTGAGAAATGTCAAGAAGTATCTGAATGCATCCCCGAGACGCCTCAACAATTAAATACCATAGTTGAAATGTCTGATTACCATAGAGACATTGTTGTGTCATGTAGATTTAGTCCTACTCATTACCAATTGGTCACAGGATGTCTAGGTAGTGAGATTAAGTGGTATCAACCAGTATTTTAAACCAAAAATATGTTTTACACATTTATTAATTTCAAGCGATGTTACACAAAACATAAACTTCAATGGTGGCAACATTTACTGGTGAACTAGCAATAAGTTTTTAGTTGTGTTTACTTATTTTAAAATTTATCCAATCGAAATAAACAGAAAAAAGGAAAAATATTGTATATTCTTTTTTTCTGACTATGACTAACATTCATTGCATCTTTAAATAATTTTAATGGTTAAAGTTTAAAGGGCAATTATTTTTGAATGATACATTTTCCATTTAAATTAAGAGATCTCAATATATTAACTAGCATACAAGTTAGAAAATAATCCGTAACTAAATATTAAACATTAATGAATCTGTTCAGTGGGGCACCAAAAACTTCCACCCTGATTTCCTTGTAAACAAATTAAGTGTACTTGCACAAAAAACTGCAAATTTCAAAATAAGTAAGGCGTAGTTTTTGTATTAATACAAGGAATGTAGAAATAATAAATAGGCTGGAAAACGTGCAGCAAAAGTTTATTAATTTTGCTAGGTATAAACTGTTCATTAATAATATAAATCTTTCAAGTGAACAAACTATGTCATATCTGGATATGACATCTCTTGCATGCAGAAGGGAATACTATGATGTATGTTTCTCATTTAGTGTCCTAAATAGCTTTATTATAAGTCCTGAATGCTTACAGCTTTTTCGATTCCACGTTCCTGGGCGACAGACACGTAGTCAAAGCCTTCTGCATATTCCGCACTGTCGTACCTGGTATTTGTTATTTAGTCCCATAAACAGAATGTCCGCTAATGTAAACAAATATTGTAATAGACTGGATTTTTTTTGCAATTCCAAAGATAAATTTAAAATCTTGGCCAAACGGGCAATTTTTAGTTAATAGTTTTAGTACCTAAGTATTTACGTAAATCTTGTAAATGTTGCATACGTTAATAAGTAAATAAATAAATACTTATCTTATTTTAATTGGGACTGCTTTACTGACAAAAATGATGTTAATACCAGTGTAACTAATTTGTATAATATTCTTAATGCATGTTTTGATTTGTATGTACCTAGGTCAGTTGCAAAAAACAGGAAATTTCCTCACTGGTTTACTGTTGAGTTGAGGTCACTAATTTTGGAAAAGAAACAGGCTCACAAAAACTTTAGAGTTACAAATTTTCCTGAAGACTATTTAGTGTTCTCTGACTTGAGGAAATCATGTAAAAAATTATATGAGGACACTTACTTTTCATATATTTCAAATATTGAGGGGACCATATGTGAGGATGGTAAAGCATTTTGGGGTTTTGTAAACACAAAAAAAAGAAAGGCCTGTTTCCCTAGCTCAATGTTCTATGGTACTGCTTCTTCTAATAATCAACCAGATATTTTAGAGCTTTTTAAACTTTTTTCCAATCTGTTTATTCTGTAGATCACTATACTCCGCAACCACTCACCTATTCAAAAAGATCAGTTGAGATTGGCTCTTTACAAGTAACCCCTTCTGATGTATTTGAGGCCATTTCCGATCTAAACAATAAATTAGGGGTGGGACCGGATGGTATTCCACCCTCTTTTATTAAAAATTGCCAATATATCCTTTCATCCATTTTATGTGATATCTTCAATATTTCCCTTTCAACTGGAAAATATCCAGAAGCTTGGAAGGAGACTTATATTACCCCTATCCACAAAAGTGGTGATAAATCTAATGTTGAGAATTATGGGGGTATCTCAAAATTTTCTATCTTTGGAAAAATATTCGAACAAATTGTTCATCAAAAGATTTACCCATTGTTTAACAATATTTTTTCTACAGCCCAACATGGCTTTATTTCTGGGCGCTCTACAGTGACAAATCTGTTGGTGTATGAACAGCATCTGTTAGAGGCATTGGAGAGGAGGTGTCAGGTGGATGCTATTTACACCGACTTCTCCAAGGCCTTCGACAGAGTAAGTCATGAGCTTCTTTTAAACAAGCTTAACTGTATGGGAGTCCATGGGGTTTCGCTTGAATGGACCTTCTCAATCGAACTCAAAGTCTACCAGCATATTGGTCACATCTGGTGTTCCTCAAGGTTCACACCTCGCACCCACTCTATTTAACTGCTTCATAAATGACATCGAAGATTTTATAGAATCCAGTGAGTGTCTTCTTTATGCTGACGACTTAAAGATATTCAAAGTTGTTAATGGGCTAGAGGACTGCAGGGCTTTGCCGTCTGACCTAAATAATTTTACTCAATGGTGTGACAATAATCTCATGCAGCTTAATTTATCGAAATGTTCAGTAATTACATTCACTCGAAAAAAAGATTCTATAAGTCATACATATACTCTGGATGGCTCAGTACTAGCCCGTTCAGATCACATAAAGGATCTTGGAGTGATCCTTGACCAAGGACTCTACTTTGATTTGCATGTAAATCATATAACAAGCAGGGGTTTGAAACTTGTTGGTTTTGCTAGGAGGATACTAGCTGATTTTAGTAACATGTACTGCTTTAAGTCTGTATATTGTTCAGTCATTCGATCTGTTCTAGAATATGCCTCTTCAGTCTGGTCACCAAGATATGACATTTACAAAGATAAAATTGAGAGAGTGCAAACTTGCTTTCTAAGATTCACAGCTTTTAAGTGTAATATTCCTATGGATGCAATGATGGATTATATTAACTTGTCATCTTTATCAAGTAGGCATGTTTACCTGGATTTGGTTCTTTTTTACAAAATAGTCAACTCATTAGTTGATGCTCCTGAACTTTTGGGCACTCTGGGTATCTCTGTACCACAGAGAGTGCTTAGGGGTCATCGCCTCTTTTATGAACCGTTTCATAGAACAAACTATGCCCATAACGCTCCATTATCCAGAATGAGTAGGGAAGTGAATTCATTGCCAGGGAATATTGATGTCTTTGGACTGACTTTGCAGTCATATAAGCATGTTGTTAAAGATTTTTGTGATGATTTGTGATTTATATATTTATTTATACTCTTGATATTTTTTGTTAGTTTTAGTTCTAAATATTTTATGCCAAGTTCTGTTGTATGTAATCATAAGAAATGGAATGTGTACAATTTTTACTGCCGTTAATAAACCATTATTATTATTATTATTATTATTATTATTATAATTTAGTTTCAGTTTTTTGGCAGCTTCCTTATAACTACGTAAGGCAGGTAAGTGCTATCCATAATTAATCTATGACAAATTATATTTATTGTTACTACTAATATGTTAGAGGTTCTAGATGTTTAATCCCTTCACTAACACAATTTTAGCAACAAGGATAAAAATCAATTACCTACAAAAAAATATGTGACCTACCTGTGAGGTATGTGTAATTCTTCAGTGCACATGGTTACTGCATATTTAGATCTCAAATGTGTTACTGGTCTATATTCTTTTTTGGTTTCGCCTTCCTCTTTTAACAAATTAAATGCAGCACTCTGCGGTATGGCATATTTTGTTAAACTTCCTGAAATAACAAATGCAATTCTTAGCTTCATTTTAGTAGGTATACAATTTAGTTGCATTAGAGTAAAAGGTAAGTATGCTAATCTTATGACAACAAATTACTCATATATTGATTGTAAAATTTCTACTAATCTCAAAACTACATACAAATAACTAAGTATACTTATTTTGTAGTATTTTAACAGTAAAGCTGGATTTTTAGTTTCCGTAAAGTAAGAAGTAATGATAAGCAGTAACAAAAATAAATAAATGGCAAGTAACGCTGACATTCACAGTTCATCAGTAAGCAGTAAACGATAAGCAGTAAGAAGTATGGTTCAATTCCATTTCTTACAGCTTACGTTATCGATTCGGTCGACATCAGCTTCTCTCGGGCGATAGTGCACAGGCCTTGGCACAGGCACAATTTGATATTTAACCTGAAGGCATGCTCATCGGCAGCCGGCATTTTTAATTTTTGTGGTTGGTTTCTATTTGTTTACATAGCGTTTCTGTTTATTTTTTTTACTGACAGAATATGAAGAAGACCATATTTCAATAAACATTATTCAGCATTATTCATTTCATTAAAGGATTATAAAGATACTATAAAAGGAGCCAACGCTTGGGACTCTTGTGAGGCAATCGCTTCTGCAATGTGTTTCACTGGTATGTAGCTAGAATGTTAATAATTATTAGTTTTCTAAATTTATGGTATTTTATAATTGAAGATACAAAAAATGTGGAAGAATTGGAGGAAACGACGGGAAGGAAAACATAATATTTACCATAAACCTGAATTTGACAAATGACAAAATGGGAAACAAATTCTTACGGAAACTATGAATCAAATATTTGTTACTGCTTGGGTTTTACTTCTTATTGATTACTGCTTACTTCTTACTTTACGGAAACTATAAGTCCAGCTTAAAAGAAATCTACCTTTGATGTACGTAACATCCTGGGTATTTAGAAGCTTTCCAAAGTTAGTGGCAGGGTATTTTTTAACATGCTCACTTGGTAGAATCAAAGTGTGTATAAAACGTGTACCATTTTGGCGAACAGTTCTCGGTATGTGTGTTTCAACATTTCTAAAAAATAAGGAAAATAAATAAAAACAATAAAATGAACAATATTAGCAGTCAAAATATTAAGAAAATAACTGAAACATGTGAAAATAAATGCATCCTCTTACTTTTCAATTTGACTATTATAATCAAAATCCTCTAGCCGCAAAACTAGATCAAAATTTCCACTTTTTGAGTTATCACTAAGATACACCAGAAGATCCATCTTAGGGTGATCATTTAAAAAATAATGATAACATGTGTCCTTAATTAAGGGACTGCATTTCGGAGATTGCCATATGGAATAAAGGCTCCAAATTGACCGGGCAATAAGAAAGAAAAATATTGCCGAACCAATAAAAGTCAGGGAAGGTCTCATGTTGGTGATGGACCCCGGCTTTTCCGAGTGATTAAAAACTCGAGACACGTCTCAAGTCCGTTTGTTTTGTATTTTTGACTTTGACAGCCGGATCTTGAAAAGATTATATATCGTTGCGTAAGCGGCGCAGTAAACATCACCCAATTTATTTACATCCAAGCAATTTCACTTAGTTTCATTGGTTGTTAAACATTGAGAATATAGTTGATAGTAGCATTGTATAAAAAGAAAAGTAGTGGCGAATGTGACTTATTTTCCATTTCCAATCAAAAGCACTTTTAACCCTTCGTTGGTGTGGTGAAAAAATGTTACACTTTATGTGTGGTGGGGTATGTCATACCCCAAATTTTTTTACGTTTTTTGGAATGTTTTGTTAAGTTTTAATATTTCTTTTGCTTTTAAACCGTTAGTAATAATATAGTGTATTGTAATAAAAAAACAAAATTATTGCAAAAATTATATTTACTTCGTAAACTTTATTAAAGAACATAATGACTTGCATAATAATGATATATTTTCAACGAAATAAAAACATTGTTCTGTTACGTTAATTTAAAAAAATATATATCTTTCTTTCCCAAAAATAAATTGAACTTTCTTGTAAAGGACAAAACGAACATTATACACTAAAA
>JAEQML010041161.1:0-79491 GCA_016904865.1 Pissodes strobi
TTTTTTTTATATTCAAATTTAAATTAATTGTTAGTAATTACTCTTGAATAATAGATACATTTTGATACAGGAGTATTAGTGGTGAAAAAGTACAATTTATAAGTGATAAATTGAATTCCAAAAGACGTTAGGTACATGTAATGTGTATTGCTAGACTGTTCTAAGCTTTAAGTTTTTTTAACCCAACAACATATATCTCCACATTCTGCATTGATCGAAAATTTTCAAAAGTAGAATAATAATGCACCCGCATATTTGCTTAAAAAATGGTTTTTCTTATTTAGAGTATGTTCCTATAAAATTTGTTATGCTGTTCTCACATGAAGAATCTTTGGGCAATTTCCAGCAAAATAATTCTATTGTAAAGGAATAAAATTATTCCGGCCTGTATCAGTTTGTAGAAGTTATTTGTTGTAAGGCCTGATATTTTTCATAGTAACCTAAAAAGTGAACCTAACAAACGATTTCTATTTCGCGGAAAAGGAAAAATAGAATAGAAGAGGAAGAGCGGTTCGGTTTGTGTAATCACAAAATATTTTGTGTGTGTAATGTAAAGAGTTTCTCTCTAGCATAACGTGTCTTTAGTGCGTTTGAATCACAGATGTAATATTCTAGTTTGAATCATACCCTAATTTCCAGTAAATCTTCCCGAATCTTCCGAACAACAAATTTGGGTAATATTAAATATTTTGGAGAGATTATGCTTCTGTTTATCAATGTCTGCTACTATTGTATAAAAGACAATGAAAAGGAGTTTACTACAAACAAAGGATTAAGGATTTTTTGAAAATAGACAGAAAAACATCATTGTAGGTTGGCCCCCCCAATAACAATGAGCTAGTTGGTAATTATGGATATTTAGGCATCAAGTTAGGAACAGTTATTTGTTGCCAAAAAAACTTACCTTAACCAATAATTCCAAAAAAATAATTAGTATCTTCCTAAACAAAAATTCAAGTTATCATCAAAAAAGAAATTAGCAGTATTGCTATTTGATTCTGTTTCTAAAACACCGTAAGTAAATCAGCATTATTTAGTTCTTTTATGTGATAACCCAACCTCTTAAGATACATATTTTCTTGTAAGATTTTTGTTAACTTTTAAACTGTTTCTGTTTTTTTTTGTTTTATTTTATTAAACATAATATTTGTTGTACACAAGTATAGCATCCATATATACCTAAAGGGAGTCTCAATAAAAACTGACAATTTTGTTATTTGGATACAACGAAAAGCTAATGGAATATTTTGAACTTTATGCCTTTATTGTAAAACTAAAACATGGGAATTAGGTATGAAATATAATATATCTCAAATGACCACCTCGGCAAGTTCATAGACGAGTTTATATCGATAAACGTATAACAAAATTACATCACACTTGACGTTTGGAGGTTTTGCTCTAGGTACTCTAGTTTTGCCAAATGTGTAGATGTCTAATTCAAGTCCACTGCGAATTGTAAAATACATCACATGCAGAACGTAGCTGGCATTCCAAAATTGCAATAATATGTGCCGTGATGTGTGATGTGCTTCATTTTCTGGGTATAATGACAAGCTTCAAATCTCTACCCCTCCTGTATTGTAATAAAAAATTGCAAAATGACCAAGCTTGTGTTAAATATAATTTTTTTAAGTTTTACAAATTACAGTCATCATAGGTAGATCTAATGAAATTTTTCTTTCAGTGCCAAAGTCTTGACCGGAGCTTCTATTAGAAGTGACATACTGGATAAACCATGTTAAACAAATGATGGCATATAGACTATGTGAAGTTCTCTTTGAGGAAATGTGTTTTTCTAAGATAACCTCTGCAAGAAATCACTTTGTACCTGATGCAAGTATTTGGTAAATATCTACAGTGGGTATTTAGGACAAGTCAAGATTCATCTCAAGAACCACCAAAGAAAATCAAGATCCTTGCAGGTAAATCTTTACAGCAATTGTTCATTGACATAAAAAAATCAAAGTATCAGTATTGTTTCTAATGGCACAAACTGTTACAGCTATTTCGTTTATCTAATCATTATGATTGATTTTAGCAACATCATGTTGAATTCCATGAGTAGAAAATTTTTATTGGTTGGATTTATTATTTACAAGTGAGTTATAAAACAGTAATTACCCTGATAGGTACTCAAAATTCAGATATTTCACCTCATCCTATAATCATAATAATTCAATAAACAGTATGTACTAAAAACACTACTGGTTTTATGAGTTATGTACCCAATAGAAAGTATCTACTGGTCACATAAATAGTTCCAGTTTTTATCTGAGTTTTACTAATTGATATTTGTCAGACACTTTATTGTTACTAACATGATATTGTTTGACTGCAATTAAATAGCCTTATGCTTGTTTTTAATACTGTATCAACAATACCTTCATTATTATTATCACTTTCAGGTCCTAGTATTTCAAAAGGTGAAGAAACAAAATGGGTGAATTTGGATGATATTCAACCAATCAACATAAGAAAAGATAATTGTGTTCTACCTTCTCACCTTTCACCAACTATATATGCTGAAGAGCTGCAATGTCAACCAGGACTACATGATAAATCAGTATATAAGGCCCTTGAAATCAAAATTAAGGCAATTACTGATAAGGATAAACACTGCATCCTTTGTATCGATGGGTGATAAACTTCGTACTATTTTAGAAGATTGTATTTTAAATTTAAAGTATATATATTTAAAAGTGGAAGGCATAGCAAGTGACATGGGCTCGAACTTTATTGATTTGACTAAATGTCTAGAAATTACACCAGAAAATACAGAGTTTCAGGTAGAAGGTGAAAATATGTTCTATATTTTTGACCCATGTCATTTAATTAAGGCCACCCGCAGTAACTTAAGCAGACCTTTTGCTTTCAGGGTAGAAAAACGTCTTGGTCATTTATTAAATGTTTCTATAAATCCAACAAAAAGCAGTTCTACAGGTGAGCACCTAAACTCACTAATTCTCACCTTAATCCCACAACTTTTGAAAAAATGAGAGTGAGTTATGCCGCTCAACTTTTGAGCGACTCGACTCAATTGCCAGTGGTATGAATACATACATGAGTTTGGGTGCACCTCCAAATGAAGCTTTTGCAACAATGTAAATTGTAGAAAAATCTAGTAATCTGTTTGATATCTTGAACTCTTTATCATTAAATAATTCTTATAAATTTAAGAATGTATTTGACAGATCTGATTCACAGTTGGAATTTTTAAACGAAGCTTTGGATTTTTGCCAAATTTAAAGGTATTAAACAAAAATGGTCAAGATTATTAAATGTTGGTCTATTACAATAAGAGGTCTTCTCAATTTACAGCAGACACTTTTAAACTGTCAGCATAAATATCTTAAAACCAGAAGACTGATTTTTTAGAAAATTGCTTTGGAAGTGTAAGGCAAGAGGGAGACAATTGCATAAATCCCACACCAATACAGTTTCAAAGTGCCTTCAGAAAATTATTTTTGCAGATTTATTTCCACTCAAATCACATGAATTGTAGGGAGGATTTAGATAATGTTCTCATTATTTTAAAATCCATGGACATGGTAGAAATTATTAATAAGGAGTCGGAAACATCAACTGCAGCAATTACCGTAAAGAAACCGTTTCAACACAGAATCCTATCTATTATGCCTGTGGATATTTGATGAAAAGGTGTCTGGAAGTACATTCATGTGACATTTGCTATGCTTTTAGCAGAGAATGTACTAGTATTGATGTAGACAAACTTCTGTCTCATTTTAAAGCTTTTGATGCAATTAAAGGTACTTTTGGTGATTTATCATCACCACCAGAAAAGTGGGTTCATTTTATATACAGCCTTGAAAGTATTTCCAACTCGCAGTTTGAGAACATATGTGCAGGCGAAACAAAAATTCTAATTATTTAGCGAATGTATTTGAAAAACTTCAATTTCTCCATACCTGTTCAAATTTTCCCAAGCTGTTTGTATTAAAACTATTTATAAGACTAAAAATATTTTATTTTTTAAAATTTAATAATAGACATCTCAAATGTAATAGTTCTGATAAAAAAGGCATTCGGAAATTCAAAATCCTCACACATGTATAGTTGAAAAAAATTATTGCATTTTTCATTTCATAACAATTTACCCTCATTTATGAAAACTTATGTATGTATGTATGTAAATAATAGCGTTTATAGCTGTGTGTGTGTTCTCTTAAAGCAATTTTTTTTTAAGTTATTTGATCTAGATATGGTATTGTTAATTTGTGCTCATTGCTGTGAGTAATAATGTATGGTTTATTAGTAGGGTTATGCAACGCTAAATTGTTACCATAATGTTTATTTATAAAGCTAGTATTTAAGTTAACCGAAGTTCATGTCCCTGGGAAGACAGTTCAAGTTTTATCCATTTAAATGCTTCTGCTAGTATTTTTACCGAATATATCTGTCAACAGTGTAAATAGAGGAGGAGGATCGAACAAGGTTGGCGGGAATGTAGGTCCTCTCTTGCTCTTGACAAGAGAGGTTGCTAATGTTAGAGGACATAGTCAGTCATCCCTCCCTGGGATGGCTTAGTCCTGCCTTTAGATGGTAATTTCTTATTTTTGGTTGTAGTACACGTATGTCAAAATTTGTTTACTAAACATTGAAATTAAACATTTTTGCTGCATTTCTGCCGAAATCTACGCCGCAAATATACTTTCAATAACCTATGATTAATAAACGTTGTTGGACTAGTGAAAATTGTTGCGTTTTATTTAAATTAATAATTTAACACCATTGTCTTCATAACAGTGGGTGTGAGGGTTAGAATCCCTTAAGGCAACTCGGGTAAGTAATTAAGTACTCCTGACTTACATCTCCTTAGCTTACTGATAAGATAACAGTTACAGAATCAATAAAAACTTTTTGTTTGTGCTGTTGCAAGTTTTAATTTTCCTCCCCATTTCAATGGTTCAAAAAATATATCCAATACTTTTGTAAATATAACTTATCGTAATTTAAAGAAATGGAGTACTATTAATAATAACAAGAAGTTGCTGAAACTAGAAACTAGTACAATAAGAAATGTCTATTTGAGAACCGCTCAAAACGTCGTACAATATTATATTTTTCTACTACCTATCAAAAACCTCTGCTACACCCCTTCAATAGCCTCCAAACCAGGCGGGTGTAAGCTCAAAGTGCTTTATTTAGGTTAAAAATTGACACATCAACATCTTAACATGATAAATGAAATCATGAAACACAGGGGTTTATTTTTCTCTCAACGCACCCTCATTAAAGGAAACTAAAAATTTAAATAAAATCCCAAGAAACTATTGAGATTCCTTTATCAATAAATCGTAGAAGAAATATAAGTAATATATATTTTTATAATGAAAGCTTTCAGAAATTATTATCGACAAGGGTGACAGGAAGTAGGAAAAACCACTATATAATAGAAAAGCTTTACGGAATAGGATTCAAATATGAAAAATGAACAATTTTCCACTTCAAGTTTTTTATAGTGTAGTCGCAGAGTCGCTTCCTATCGCGCCACTTCATGGTTTGAGCAGTTTACAAATATGAAGTCCATCTGTCATCGGCTCTGCCGGAATCGGTCCCTTGAACATCAAAGGTGCCGACGCTTTATGTCGCTACTCGTTGGTTTGTTATACTCTGCTTATACCGCCAAAATTATCCCCATAGACTATATAAAACATAGAACAATTTCCCTTGCGTGGGTAGAATCTACTCCGAGCTGAAATATTATCGAACTTTAATAATGGAGAGTCCGTGTAATACCGCGTCAATATGCAAGCGTAGAGGGCTAAACATTGATACCATCCAATATAATCAGCAAATTCAAGCGTATGATAGCTAAATCCTACAATAAAAGCAACGCGAATTAGAGTGGTTCTCGAGTCGATATCGACGGAGGGATCCGATGCGATTTCCACCGGTCGTGTAGTCTATGGTTTAAAACCGGAGTGACATGACATACTTCTAACAAACGTCAATCTTCATTCCCAAAATGAAAATATTCCGTAATCACCTAAGCAAAACAATATATTATCAAATATAAATCAACGAGAAAATTACCACAGAATGACCATCAAGTGTACAAAAAGTAAGTTATAATTACAGTGTTAGATATCCCTAAATAACCTTAAAATATAACTCGGCATGTCCAAACTCCAATTACTCGGCTAATCTGTAAACAATCTATCAATGTTGTTTTATTTTAGACACAACCCTCCAAGAAAGGCGAAAATATATTCTAGATTCCAGAATACCTCGAATCAGCAATTAAAAACCATAATTAGCAAGGCCGAATACAGTGGATGGCGATCAAGGTGTATTATCGAACTGAAATAATGAAAACAAGCCAACTGATTAGAAGAAGGGTTTCTTTCTCCATTTAGAAAGACAGCATAATAGGACAAAACCAAGAGGAAAATACCAATATACAACGAAGCTTTGTGGTTCCAGCTGCAACAATATATCGTGTGTGTAAAGTTAATTCGTTCAAAAGAAAGCATGTGCATTTGATATATTATAAAGACATAAATATGAAATATTTGCTTTAGAATACCTAGTTTAATGTTGGGTTCCATGCTTTTCCAATACTAGCCCTATTGTGGTAATTATCTAATTTTTGTAGTCTATTTTAATAAATAATATGATGTTTGATTATTTTCGCTCCAGAAATAGATCAATTTTAGTCAATGACCTCGTAAATTTTTATTTTGATCCTTCGCCATTCCGTCAGGAACCAGGTTTTTGTATAATATGAAATCGTAGCCTGTTACACAGTGCATTGCAAACAAATAGTGACTTTGCACCCGACACATAAATTATTTGTTTTCTGGGTCCTTTTTTCTGCGACATATTGCACATTTCTTCCTTTTGGCTATATGGTGTTGGTACTGGAGTTGTCGGGTTCTCCACGACTGCTCCGAGTCTCCAAGAATATCGGCTGCGAGGCTACACAGTTGACGGGGTTCTTTTAGATTGAAATTTTTTTGCTTCATATGTGGTGTATAAAGACGATCGTCAGTAAAATATTGTTCTTAGGTAATTTTCATGATTTTCATGAAACCAACACAAACACTCACTATGCCCCCCTAAGTACGACTGACTAATTAGAGAATATCTCGACGTACAGTCCCCCCACTGCTCAACTTAACTCGGTGCGGCACGTTATATGTAACGCTGGGTCACGTAGACCCGGTCTGAAGCAGTTACGGGTTAAATATAATAAATTTTTGGGTGTCACCTACGCCCATGACGAAATTAAATAAATAGTTTAGTCAAAAAGACGTCTTTTTATATCAGTTTAGATAACATCAAAGCTCACGTGTACAGGGTGTCCCAAATTCGAGACTCATCATTGGGATCTCGGGAACTAGAAGAGATACGAGATCAGTTAAATGGAGGCAAGGTTGCGCGATTTGATGCTGATCAAAATGCCACCCTACAAGTTTAAAAATTCCGAACACTTCCGAAGATTTTTCGAAAAAAACTATATATTCGCGATTTAATTTTAATTTTTTTATGACTCTATTTGAATAGATATAACAAAATAAATTTCACATTCTCATTGCTACTTTTTCTATTCTACAAGATGGTGTTATCAGATTTTCAAACTGACGTTTCGTCTTTTAGCTGCCATCATCAACTTTGTTTTTTTAAATACGGCCCTGGATTTTTTATTACGGATTTTAAAAGCTGTTAAGGTCCCAAAAACCAATGATGTATCGCACTTATTCGAAAAATTAATATTAGTGACATTTTCCATAAGAACTCATGTGTTAGAGAGAGACAGAGAACGGATTTTTGGTAAGATCTTACCAGGAAATCATTAAAATGATTTTTTCGAAAAAGTTCGATACAACAATGAGAATGTGAAATTTATTATTTGTTCCAAATCTAATCCCACACAACTATTTACTCGGATAAACTGCTAAAAATATAGCCTGGTTTGAGGGTTGACACTTTCATAATTATATTATTTATTAATCACTTCTTATGTTAGTTTTTAAGCTTTCTTTATGCAAGACGTTAACGCGTAAAAAAAGGTTTTTGTTTTAAATATTATTAAAAATCTATTTTCAGTCTCTCTCTAACACATGAGTTCTTATGGAAAATGTCACTAATATGAATTTTTCGAATAAGTGCGTTACATTATTGGTTTTGGGACCTTAGAAGCTCTTAATATCAGTAATAAAAAATCCAGGGGTGTATTTAAAAAAAAAACAAAGTTGATGATGACAGCTCAAAGACGAAACGTCAGCTTGAAAATCTGATAATACCATCTTGAAGAAGAGAAAAAGTAGCAATGAAAACGTAAAATTTATTTTGTTATATCTATTCAAATAGTCATAAAAAAATAAAAATTAAATCGCGAATATTCGGTTTTTCCAAAAATCTAATCAGCATCAAACTGCGCAACTTTGCCTCGTATCTCTTCTAATTTCCGAGATCCCAATCATGAGGCTCGAATTTGAGACAACCTGTACACGTGATAGAAGTGAATACTTCTTTATTGAGTCTCAACTTATTTTACTTATTTGAGCCGGTTCCGAAACGTTATAATCAATTTTAAGATTTGGTTATTCGTCTAATCAACTTTCGGTTAGTTTCACTTAGTCTCAACTTATTTTACTTATTTCAGTGGGTTACGATACGTTATAATCGATTAAAATAGATTTGGTTAATCGTCAAATCAACTTTCGGTTAGTTTCAGTTAGTATCAACTTATTTTAGTCATTTGAACCGGTTACCATATATTATAATCAATTTTAATAGATTTGGTTACTTTTGGTTAATCGTCGATCAAGTTTCGGTTAGTTTCACTTAGTTTTAACTTATTTTAGTCATTTGACCGGTTCCGATATGTTATAATCAATTTTAATAGATTTGGTTAGTTTGGGTCAGTCGTCGAACCAACTTTCGGTTAGTTTCACTTAGTCTCAACTTATTGTAGTCATTTGAACCGGTGCCGATACGGTATTGATAGATTTGGTTAGTTTGGGTTAGCCGTCCAATCAACAATACGAAATTTCCGTAATGCGAGACGAAAACATAAACCATGTTTATTTAATTACATCAAAAGATTTACCGCTGAGTGGACTTACTAGTTTGTTTATACTATGGCACTAGTTCCCTATATTTTCTTTCAAAATGCCAAAAATGTGTAACAATTTTTACTTGAATGGATTTCCAACTAATCAAACCCTGTATATAAAAGTATAGCATAACTTTTCCAAAAGTTTAAATAATAATGCAAATCGTAGAATGCAAACTAATAAGTCAATAATGGTAGTAAATGTGAGTTTGTAAGCTTTGAAAAGTAGAATTGAACTTAAATTGTTGCGTTGATAATATTCAATTTGTGCGGCGAATGCGCCAGTCAAGTTACCAACTGCAGGGCATCTTCAGTATTAGTAAACAAAGTTGATGATTTCGCGACAACTTTGTGGAACAAAAGAGGCAGTCATCAGAATGTTCATAGGCGACTAGATTTTTGAGATACAGGGTTAAAGTGCAAATTTTAAAATTTCAGGCACCTCTCGTCTCTTGGATACCTCATATATTTTTTATTTTTCACTTAGTATAGGCATTGTTTATACAGTAATAGTTCAGCAGCAGGGTGGATGAGTTTTCCGAATACGAATATATCTTTGTTTATGTTTATTATTTTATTTTTCGGCCATTGTTGAACAAGTTTTGCTTTGTAAATGCTTGTGTTTAGGTTGTAATAATTAATTTTGTGCTATTTTCTTTGGGTTATTTACTTATTGCGATTATCTATCTTCGTTTTTTCCGGGTAAGTACAAAAGTACTTATTTTGCTTTGTAGTTTTAGTCGGAAATCTAAATATTGCAATAGCAGTTTCGAACTTTAATAAACAGAACAGGTTTAATTAAATACGATGAACATTTTTATAACAATAATATATTTGTATATAGGGTAAATCTTTAGAGCTACTTTTTTGTAATCAATGTGCTTCCTCATAATATCAACATTTATTTTGTACATATACACAGATGTTGTCCAACTAGGTGTCTATGAAAAGTTTCGATTTTCGAATAGTTATTATTAATTGATTGATTGAAAAGCATGTATAAGGATGACAAATGTATGGAATAAATATTAAATTTAATTAAATAAATAAATAAATTTCAAATCACTAGGTTTGTTTTGTCGGTTTTGAAATCAAGTAATTCATTGTATCTCAAAATGTTGTAAACACTAAAAAATTGTTCCTATCCATTGTGTTATTTAAAATATCCGCTAAAACATGATTTAGTGGATTAGAGTGTACTAAAACAGTTTTATCCACAATACCGAAAGAGAATCTTTGCACTCGATGAGCGTTTCGCTAACCATGTTGGCATCATCAGGAGATGATGCTAATATGGTCGCCCTAAGGTAAATTTAGTAGTGGTGCTCCTGAAGATGCTAACATGGTTAGCAAAATGCACATTGAGTACAAAAAATCTGTTTTGGTATTATGGATAAAACTCTGTTTTAGTGCATTTTGTCGAAGGTTCCAAAACCCAACATAGATTATAGTGTACTAAAATAGTTTTTTTTACGAGCGTGCGCAAAGTAGCTACTTTGCGCAGGCTACTCAGTGCGCAAAGTAATACTTTCCCGCACGCTATGTGGGAAAATGTGCGGGAAAGTAAAGTTCTCTAAAATCACCAGAGACAAGAAAATGTTTATATATATTTAGAAACTTTACACTTTTGTACTTTTTATGCAATATAAGAAACCGTTTTAAATCATAATTATACTCTTTTCCTTAAAAGTTTCCGTAATTCGCGATATTGTAACTTAAACCAAAAACCATATATTATTTTGAAATCCTTGGTATAGTAGTAAAAAATTATGTCAAGCAACAATACTTATAGTTGTCACATTGACAGATTTTAAACAAATCTAGGTGTAAAACGAAGTATCCCAAAAAACATAATCGGGTCCATAACACTTTAGCGTAACACAAATTAAGAAGTTTTTGGTAAAAATAAGAACATTTTCTATGTTAGAGAGAGCGATTCTTTATTAAAAAGTGCGGACGGAGGATCTTTTATATCAAAAAATAGTAACACTAACCCAACCTAAAAAATATGAAACGTTCGGAACATTCACATCTACCTATACCAAATTTTCGATCTTCGGACCTGCGCATTTAGCAGCAGCCCAGTGTTGTTCTAATATTTCGTTCTTCGTTCGCTCCGGGGGCTCAACCAGACAAAACTAACCCAAATTAACCTTGTAGATAACGTAGAAATGGGTAAATTTTTACTTAGCACCCTTTTCGAATTTTGCAATTAATTTTCGTGTAACGTGTGTGAAACAGTATTAGAAGTGTTTTGTGACACGTTACATATTGCGCAAAGCACCTTTGACGCAAAAAATTTAAAAAAAAATCCCAAATGGTTCAAAAAGTAGAATAGCAGCTTGTCAAACCACAGCTAACCTAAACTAACCAACACAAACCCAAAGAAACCAAAACCAACCCAGACTAACCCAAACTAACCAAAGCCAACCGAAACAAACCAAAACTAACCCAGACTAACCCTAAATTAACCAAAGTGAGGAAATACGCGCGCTTATTGTTTCTTCGCTATCTCAAACTAAGCAAAACCAACCCAAACTAACCAAAACTAACGCAAATTAACCAAAACTAACCCAAAGTAACCAAAACCAACCCAGACTAACCAAAGCCAACCTAAACAAACCCAGACTAACCCTAAATTAACCAAAGTAAAGAAATAAGCGTGCAAACAAGGGTCTCTTTACTATATCAAAGAAAAGTCCCATCGAGCTAAATCTCTCGGGGTCTTTTCAGGTTGTAAACGAAAATTTGTCTCATCGAAATTTTGGAAAATAATTTTTTTGTTTCAAATCAACGGTAAGTCAACGATAAGACATCTCCGCTATCGGTATATTACTGTTGACATGTTGGCAATAACGCGTAAAATCGTGCTTGCTTACGTTTTCACTTCGCTTCGTTTGTTTTTGGACAAGCGTCTACCTACAGCAAATTTTCGACCATTGGACTAATATTTCACTTCACGCATGGCCCTTCGCTCGATTCGAGGGCGCAACCAAACAAAACTAACTCAAGTCAATGCCCAATATCTGAATTAGCACGTACGCATGCGTGAAGGCTCAAAATTGGTGTTGGTAGACGCTATTAGCCAAGGCAAATTCCTGCGCGAACAACAAAATTTGCCGCGGCGCGACGAAAAATAACACCAACATTGAACACAAATATTTAAAAAAACAAATGCATGATCCGCAATTTTTATTTCATATATTGTCAAATAATTGTGTGCACTAACGATTAGTATATCTCTGACATTTTAATTCGTGTGATGCTAAAGTGATATATCACCACATAATCCTCAGCGTCGCTAGAAAGCCTTAAGAAAATGGATAGTTCTACTGATCCCAAGATTTACCTGAATGTATCCTGGCACGTGGAAGAAAAATGTGATTGATCGAATTATTTATGCAACATAAGAAAACCGTTTTAACTCTTAATCATTCCTTTTTCTCTCAAAGCTTCCGTAATTCGCGATATTACAACTTAAACCAAAAACTAAATATTAACTTTGAGCACTTTTCGAATTTTGCAAAAAAAAATTATGTGACGTGTAGAAGACAGTATTAGAAGTGTTTTGTGACACGTTACATATTGCGCAAAACACTTTTGACGCCAAAAATTTAAAAATAAAAATCATAAATGAGGCCATTTAGTAAGACATTTAAACGCGAACTCTCCCAATTTGACGTTAATGATGAAAATTTACTTGCAATGTTGTCACACTTGACTAACATTCTTGATTTTCAAGTAGGTAAATAAATGTCCCAGGGCAGGTGCATGGAATATCAATTATTGAAATTACTTACATGGAAATGGATGAAGCACTAATGGGTAAAGCGCCGCTGCACTTTTCCAAAAAACGTGGAATCGCTTTGTATAGTCCCCGATTATATTTTCTTTTCTCAATTTTCGCCTCGTCAATTTCTATAATTTTTCCTTCGCCCCCAATGATCTCACTGTGTCTTCATTACCAACTAACCCAAACCAACCCAAACTAATTGAATCTAACCAAAACTAACCCAGACTAATCCTAATTAAGCAAAGTAAAGAGACAAGCGCGCTACGCGCGCTTGTGTTTTCACTAACTCATACTAAGCAAAACCAACCCAGACTAACTAAAACTAACCCTAATTAACCAAAACTAACCCTAATTAACCAAAACTAACCCTAATTAACCAAAACTAACCCTAATTAACCAAAGTTATTACCCGAACGAAGCAAAACCAACCGAAACTAACCAAAACTAACCTAGAATAACCCTAATTAAGCAAAGTAAAAAGAAAAGCTAACCCAAGCTAAGCAAAACCAACCCAAACGAACCCAAACTAACCAAAACTAACCCAAACTAATCAAAACTAACCCAGACTAACCCTAATTTAGCAAAATAAAGAGACAAGCGCGCGTAGCTTAACTTAAACTAAGCAAAACCATCCCAGTCTAACCCTAATTAATAAAGAAGAGACAGGCGCACTACGCGGGCTTGTCTTCGGTATCCCAGATTAAGCAAAAATAATCGAAAGTAACTTTAATTAACCAAACAAGAGCATTGAGACGAGCGCGCTATGCGCTTGACCAACCCGCCTAACACCAAACCATAATTATCCCAAATTAACAAAACGAGCGCGCTACGCGTGGTACTTTCTTAACTAATCCAAATATACCAAACAAGGGCTCATTTGTATCTCTCTCTCTTTTGGTCGTTAAATAGCGAACGTCTTGCGTAACTCAAAATAGCGAATTATTATTATTATTATTATTTATTATTTTAATAAATACAAAGTACTTCTGAATCACCATGTATAAAGTGTTAGTTGAATGCATCCAACAAGATACCGTATTTTAGAACCGAACAGAAATTACACTTGGCACACCTATTCGTAGAATGACAGCTGGCTGAGCCGTGCTAAGCTAACTAGATGATAGATCACATAATTTAAGAAATCGAAATGCTGAAAGCTGAAATAGTGTCATGTTGACGTGTCAGAAATGTTATCATTTTAAAATGCAAAAGAAAACAGTTATATTTTTGGTTTTTAAGAAAAGAAGCTGGTAAAAGTTTTTTTGAGACTACTATTACTTATTCTTGTATCGCTATTACGCCTGCCTTGCGTTTTGCTTGCATTTTCAGATCCGTTTGGACCGTTGCGTTGTGTGCGTGAAGAAATGTGAAATAATGAGTGTGCGAGAGCGAGATAGTATAAGTTTGGAACATGTCGGATGGTTTAACATAACTGCATTTTGTAAACTTTGTTATTTTTCTCTGATAAGTAGAAACATTTGCGCAGCATTTAATGTGTGGGAGATGGTAAGAGAAGTAACGTAGAATATGTCAGTATTTTTATTTTTGTGGTAGCCAATAAGTGCGCAAAGTAAATATTGGCCACCATATCTTTTTAAGTTATGTCAGGTCAACAATAATAGTCATGTAGAGCAACAGTAGGTATAATTGACAGATACTTTTTCTTTTATTTAAATACGGGTCATTATTATTCTGTGCTTGTTTGGACCGCGCTCGTAGAAAAAATATTGTTCCTAACACTTGCGCAAAGTGACTTCTCCGCACTCGACTGATTGACCGAACTCCGCTTGGCGTCGTTCGGTCACCATCAGTCGCATGTGGAAAAGTATCACTTTGCGCACTTGTTAGGAAAATAATTATTCTTTTATAGATGCCCTACAGAAAATGTTCATACTTTTTATGCAGCAAGTTGACTTAAGACTTATTAAGTTTCCTATTAAAGACGTTAAAAGATGTGCCCTGTGGACAGTTAATTCAGGTTATTTCTTGCGTATCAATGCTTAAAGTTTAAAATACAATTTTATATTTTGCCCATTGTTGTTATTATAATAGAAATTAATAAGTATTGTTACTTAACTGTTAATACAACAACATAGTATTAAAAAAACTTGATTTCAAATACATACTTATATACTAAGCTATACATACCTATAAAATTATCTTACGTAATGTATTCTTTGGCTTAATACATGTGTATATGACTATGCAATTTCTAATTCCGCAGAAAAAAATGAGAGACTATTCCTGAGAGAATTTTATTAAAAAAGTCCATTTGAACATAGAGAATAAAAGTGCTTCATTTCTGATATACAGCATGCTAGAGTGTAAAAAATGTTATTGTCTTTAATGCATGTATGAATGCAATATTTTTCATCTCCTAAAACAAGCATGCTATATTCTATCAAATTTAGTATACCATTAAACGGAGGTCTATATATACATTGATCATTATGTGTTTTTGTATGCAAAGTGGGGTTTGGACTTTTACCTTATGGTTTGTATTTTAGTTATTATAATAAACAGGATAGATAACCCTACACATGCTTCACTTTCTTCTATACTCTCTTTTTCATTTAGAATCCACTCGTTCAGTTGGATTTTTATTTTTATTGTTTATAATGCAAATGTGTCTGGTTTTCAAAATTTTTTTTATACCATTGACAGAATTGAACAAAAGCAAAAAATGTTAAAGCTTAAAATTTTTGGATGGGAATGTATTTACTTAATATTGCAACCATACGAATGTTTTTGTGCTACCCTATAGAACTTGCCTTGCAGTGTACCGCTTCTCTGTCTGTATGAGTCATCGCCCGGCCGGCCGCGAATATTCAGGAACGTTGGAATTATCTCGATCATATAGAGTGGCCTCGGAATACTTCCCGAATATTCGTGATAGATTTCAGATTATATATAAGGAGCAAACCTAAGCCGAATGTTAGTTACTTAATGATTCAGTGCTGAATTGTAAAGATCTTAGTTGTAAAGTTATAAAAGTAGTTTAGTGCGTTGAATTGTATACAGTGGTAGAAAATAAAGAGACTATTAGTTTGAAATATTAAAAGTTGTAATCTCGTTTAAGACCCACGGGAAAAACGTAACATTTGGTGTCAGAAGTGGCATTGTGAAAGGACCGGACTTGTGAAGTATTTTTCGAGGAAAGAAGTACAAGTACGTCAACGAGACCGTTTGATTGGTGGATTCTGGTAAAATTTTATAACATTCTATGGTTAATACAAGGCAACAAACGTCAGAAATGGAGCAAATAAATAAAATGTTGGCCGATTTCATGGAAAATCTAAATTCTGAGAGACAAACAGAACAGGACCGGCTTCAGAAAATTTTTCAAGATCAAGAAGATGAAAGACAAGTGGATCGGGAAGAAGATGAACGTAAAAGACAAGCAGAACAGGACCGGCTTCAGAAAATTTTTCAAGATCAAGAAGATGAAAGACAAGCGGATCGGGAAGAAGATGAACGTAAAAGACAAGCAGAACAGGGCCGGCTTCAGAAAATTTTAAAAGACCAGGAAGATAAGAGGCAAAAAGAACAAGACGACCGGCTTCAGAAAATTTTGCAAGACCAAGAAGACAAAAGGCAAGCAGAACAGGACCGGCTTCAGAAAAGTTTAAAAGATCAGGAAGATGGAAGGCAAAAAGAACAGGACGACAGGCTTCAGAAAATTTTGCAAGACCAAGAAGACAAAAGACAAGTAGAACAGGACCGGCTTCAGAAAATTTTACAAGACCAGGAAGAAAAAAGGCAAGCAGAGCAGGACCAGCTTCAGCAATGGATGCTGGATGTAATTGTAGGCGAGCAAGGAAAATTACAGAAAATATTGACGGATAAAATGAGAAATTTGAAAAAGAAGTAAACAATATACAAAAAGAAGTTGGAAATGTACAAAAAGAAGTAGGAGACGTACCGGGTGTTTCACTATAAATGGAACACCCCTTTAACTTTCTCAATTGAAGTTTTATAAAAAAAACGTCAAATACAAAATATAAAGGGTATGATGTGAAATTTTTTGTGGCATGGCACAGTTGTATACAGGGTGTTCCACAAATGCGGGATTAAACAAAGTTTTATGTTTTTAAATGGAACACCCTATATATTATTGCATATTGATTTTGCGGAGAATTCTAGACATATTTCATAAATAATGTCCTATACCTATCTGTTACTGTTTTTCAAATATTGACAGTTGAAAATCGACCATTTACCAAGTATGACAGCCTGTAAAATCTAAACGGCTAAAGATAGAGCAAAATGGTTTGCACTTTCCTATCTTGGTTTTTCATAAGCTATCGTTTGACACTAATTTTAGATTTAACCAGAGGTTAAGAAATTCCGGTTAAATTTAACCTCTGGTTAAATCTAAAATTAGCGTCGAACGATAGCTTATGAAAAACCAAGATAGGAAAGTGCAAACCATTTTGCTCTATCTTTAGATTTTATAGGCTGTCAAACTTGGTAAATGGTCGATTTTCAACTGTCAATATTTCAAAAACAGTAACAGATAGGTGTAGGACATTATTTATGAAATATGTCTAGAATTCCCCGTAAAATCCAAATATGCAATAATATATAGGGCGTTCCATTTAAAAAAATAAATTTTGTTTAATCACGCATTTGTGGAACACCCTGTATACAACTGCGCTATGCCACAAAAAACTTCACATCATACCCTTTAATTTTTGTATTTGACGTTTTTTTCTAAAACGTCAATTGAGAAAGTTAAAGGGGGGTTCCATTTATAGTGAAACACCCGGTACAGAAAGAAATGAAGAATCTACAAGCAGAAGTTACCAGACTAAAACATCAAGGACCCACCGAGAGGGCATTTGCCTCAGGGCAAAACATTAAACCTACAACGCATGACGGTCAAACATCGTGGACAATGTACAGAAGGCAATTTGAAGCCGCTGCTGTTGCCAACGGTTGGAATAACGAAGAAATGGCTACATCACTAGTGGTAGCGCTTCGTGGATCTGCCCTGGAACTACTGCAGACCATTCCCATCAGCCAACAAGGAAAATATGACATACTTGTAGCTGTCCTGGAGAGACGATTTGGCGACCAACATAGAAGACAGCTCTATCAGGCACAAGTAAAGTCCCGACATCAGAAGCCTGGTGAAAACCTGCAAGAGTTTGAGGCCGACGTCAGACGTCTCGTTCAGATGGCCTATCCGGGAGCAACGGGATAATTTCAAGAGGAACTTGTTGCTGAATATTTCGTGGACGGTCTCAGAGATCCAGAAACTCAGAAGATACTACGTCTAGCCAAATTTCATAGCAGCCGTGACGTTTTGGGTAGAGCTCTAGAAATCGAGGCGGCCTGTAACATCTCTAAGCCAGCAATCAGGGACGTATCCATCCAAGAAGAAAATTTGGCGAACAGTTTTGAACTAACTGAGATGGACGGTATTTTGAAGAAATTAACCGAAGTTCTTCAGACCACGGGGAGATTACGGAAGCCACTAGAAGTTAGGCCATACAATTGTAATCAGTGCTATAGATGTGGCAGGACAGGACATTTCAAAAAGGACTGTCGAGTACGAATATTCCGGGAGCCAATAGAAGTTAGACCATGTAACCGAAATGCTACAAATCAGTGCTATAGATGTGGCAGGACTGGGCATTTCAAAAGAGATTGTCAAGTACAAAGATTCCGGGAGCCACTAGAAGATAGGCCACGTCACGAAAATGTTTCAAATCAGTGCTATATATGTGGCAGGACTGGGCATTTCAAGAGAGACTGCCGAGTACAACTACGGTCTACATCTCCATCCAGAGACGCTAGCAGTTCAAAGTCAAGTCAGGAAGAGTTACAACCATATAACTTTAAGGCTAAGCACAGGGAAGGAAGATGACATAATAATACAGATGCTTTATCCAGAAGGTCATGTGAGGATAATTATAAACATCGCCAAAGAATTGACCAACGAGAAGGAATCACTCCCATTAGGCGAATCAAGTTTAAGGTTGATCAGCAGTGGACCACAGAGCAACTAAAGAAAGATCAGCTTGAGGATAATGAAATAGCACTACTACTAAAAGCTAAAGAAGAACGTCAACCAAGACCAAGCTGGAGAGATATTTCAACTAAGGGATCTACTTTTAAATCTCTGTGGGCTCAGTGGGACTCCCTGGTAGTTGAAAATGGACTCCTTAAACGAGCCTGGGAAAGCGCCGATGGCAAAGTAGTGAAGACGCAGTTAGTGGTACCAAGGAAGAGGGTATCGGAAGTTCTGGACGGAGTTAACAGAATGATTGACAAGATCCGCGACAGATTTTATTGGGTCAACTACTGCCAGGATGTGAAATCATGGTGCCAGCAGTGTTCAACCTGTGTCTCAAGTCAAGGACCCCAGACAAGATCCAGTGAGAAGACGAAACAGAATGATGTGGGACTCCCGTTTGAACGTCTCGCCAGTGACCGAATGAAGGCTCGATATGATCTCCAAGCTAACTCTATGGGATTTCAGATGAACGATAAAGTCTGGTTATAGGGTTGTGCCGTTTGAAAATTTCAAATGAAATTTTCTTTTTTGAAATTTTCGAAAGTAAAATATTTCACTCTCCTTGAAAAATGAAATTTCAGTGAAAAATTGAAAAATTCATTCGAAAGTTTCAACTCGTAAATTCCCTAAGATTTCATAATTTGTACTGAAATTTCAATGAAATTTTCATCCATTTCAGTGAAATTTTCATAAATTACACTGAAAATTTCGCTACCGACTACCCTTGCATAATAGGTTCGTCCGTTGCGTCGCGTCGGCCGCTTGGCGTTACAGCCCCACTCCGTCTCCGCCCATTAGTCGTCATCGAGGGCACTGCAGAGTAACGCATTGGATCAATAACACCTTTACAAAGTCGGTATTGATTGGAAGCATTAATTGCAAAGAATTGGCAGAAGTGGTAATAATAATCAATTTCATGCCTACCTCTTCAGCATCTACAGTACTTTTGGAAGAGTTCACCGAAAACTAAGAAACAGACTAACCACTGCTCAGGTTATAAAACTAAGTTTTGTCTTCCATAATTATCGGCTTCTAAAAAGGATTGAAAGTCCAGGAGATGACTCAAAATTAGAGTTAGGTAGGTACCTATGCCTATTTTATTTTAAACTTAATTCCATACAACATACAATATACGATTTTTTTTCTCTTTTAATTTTTTAACATGTAAATATTTATTCAAAAAATGCTAATAGTAGATAAGAGATAAAAGAATTGTCCCAACGCCAACGCTGAAAACAGCGCAAGCAAATGTCCATATTATCGATGAGGATGAATATGATGATATGGAAGAAGAAAGTTCATCAGATTTGGAGGCGGTAGGGGTAGAGATGGAAGACGATGACATTAATGACCAAGAAAAGGAGAGTGAGATGAGTGACGACTGACGTCTAAGAGAAAGCACTTATTATTTGACCTCGTATTGCCATATTTAACTAAAAATTGTTGTTGTTTTTTTAAATGTTTATTATGTTAAAAGAATTGTTTATTTCTTTCTATTCAAAAAAATATTTTTTTTTTCTTTAATTATTCTTCATGTGGAAAATTAGGCTTGTGAACGAAGGTAATAGATTTTATAAGTTCTGTAAAAATTCAGAAGAACTTCTCTTTCTTATATATTTCAAATAAATTTCATAAATTTCTTGAAGTTTTCAACAATTCATGAAAATTTCTATATTTCATATATTTAATATATTTCAATAATTTCAAATAAATTTCAAATATTTCCTGAAATTTTCAACATGAAATTTCAAAAACATGTAAAAACTGAAATTTACCCAACCCTATCTGGTTATATAATCCGCAAAGGAAGCAAGGAAGATCTCCCAAGCTAACACCAGTATGGGAAGGACCCTATAAGAATTAATGACGTTGTGTATAGAATTCAGCGTGGCCTCAGAAGCAAACTGAAAGTTGTACACCTCGACAGGCTGAAAGCATATCACGGACATGAAGTAGCTGATCGGGACGATCAGAATTAAGAGGGAGGCAATGTTACGACTTGCAACCATACAAATGTTTTTGTGCTACTCTATAGAACATGCCTTGCAGTGTACAGCTTCTCTGTCTGTATGAGTCATCGCCCGGCCGGCCGCGAAGATTCAGGAACGCTGGAATTATCTCGATCATATAGAGTGGCCTCGGAATACTTCCCGAATATTAGTGATAGATTTGAGATTATATATAAGGAGCAGACCTAAGCCGAATGTTAGTTAGTTAATGATTGAGTGCTGAATTGTAAAGATCTTAGTTGTAAAGTTATAAAAGTAGTTTAGTGCGTTGAATTGTATACAGTGGTAGAAAATAAAGAGACTATTAGTTTGAAATATTAAAAGTTGTAATTTCGTTTAAGACCCACGGGAAAAACGTAACAATATTTATATCTCATACAATGCGGCAGTGCAAGGTCTCGCTATGTAAGTTTCATATTAGTGTTTTTTTATATAGGGCGTTTAAATTTGAGCTTAAGCAATCTTAGAATATCTGATAGGTATCTGAGTGCTTAGGAACAATGCAATATTTTTATATATATCCCTCTTAGATGCAGGTACATAGTATATGAAAACCTCGGCGCCCTACGGTGAATTTATGAGCCATGATTGTTATTTCAAAGGAAATTTCCTAAAAATTGTATTAATTAGTTTTTGAATAACCGTAACCAAATTATTCTTAAAATAATACCTTATATGTATTGTGTAATGAACTGAAAATATAACTCGAGTACCTACCCATTTATGGACCGATCTTATATTCTCAGCTATTTTCAATATAAATTTTTTTTATTTAAATATTTTTGCCGAGAAATTAATATCTTTAGAATAATAATATCTATTTCTTTGGCCACAAAAAATGTTTTTGATTTGAGTTCTTTTTTAAATTAGCGAGATTGTTATTCATTAAAGTGTTTAATAAATATTACATTTTATATTGGTGAATGAAAAAGAGCACTTTAGGTTTCTTTAAATTTGCTTTATTGGGTTGTTCTACTTTTTATTTTTAATAATTGTTGCAGTTTATGGCCAGAAAAAAAATTGTGTAAACTAAGGCAAAATTACATTAGATTTTAATTCGTTTCAGGTAACGTCGAATTTGAGAGTATCCGTTTGAAAAGAAATATCCCCTGGGCAAGAAGCTTCCTCACTGGTGCGAAATATTTTCCCCTTAAATGGGGTTCAAGAAAACTGAGCAGTTTGCTATCAAAGTAGGATATCATTAGAAGAATTAGAAAAAAAGCAATCAAGTTAGTTTGAAAGCGATTCATGTTTATCCCACTGGGAATTCATAATTCATATTTTATTAAGGACTTTATAATATACCGGGTGTCAACGAAATCGTTTAACAATGCACCATTCAAATGTTCTTTTAAGGAGAAATTTGAAATTTTAGTTGAAGATATGGTTTATGAAAACTCAGATTTTCCACTAAAAAACAAATGAATATCACCTCCGGTTGGACCGGAAGTGAGCATGAGGCAAGAATTTCAAATACAACCCTGCATATTTTTTACATATTTGAATAGAGCTTGAAATTGCCTTTTTAACGATGTATCACAAGTTGCCATTTTTTTTTTAAATGGCGGCGTATAGGGCATTTATCCCAAATTCAATATGGCGGCATTTTGATATCACCATTGGAGTTTTTGTCAGACTGTCCGTTGATATAGAAGACAAGATAGGTTTTCATGCAGATTTTTCTCACTGTTGGATATTCTAGATAATTGTTATAGAAACGTCAAAATGTATGTCAATTTTTCTCGAAATTTTGAATAGAACCCTGTACATGTTTTAACACATTTTGATAGAGCTCAAAATTCCCTTTTGAACGATGTATCACAAGTGGCCATTCTTTTTAAAGATGGCGTTGTAGAGGGCATAATTTAATATGGCGGCGCGACGCCATATTGAATCATGCCCTCTACAACGCCATCTTTAAAAGGAATGACAACTTGTGATACATCGTTCAAAAGAGAATTTCGAGCTCTATCTAAATGTTTAAAAATATGTATAGGGTTCTATTCAAAATTTCGAAAAAAATTTACATGAATTTTGATATTTTAAGGAAAAACTAAAAATGCTTCAATTTTATAACAATTATTTAGAATTTCCAACAGTGAGAAAAATCTGCAAGAAAACCTATCTTGTCTCCTATGTCAACGGACATTTTGACAAAAAATCCATTGGTGATGTCAAAATGCCGCCATGATGAATTTGGAATATATGCCCTCTACGCCGCCATTTTGAAAAAAAAAATACAACTTGTGATACACCGCTGAAAAGGGAATTTCAAGCTCTATTCAAATATGTAAAAATATTTGCAGGGTTGTATTTAAAATTCTTGCTTCTTGCTCACTTCCGGTCAAACCGGAAGTGATATTCATTTGTTTTTTAGCGGAAAATCTGAGTTTTCATAAACCATATCTTCAGCCAAAATTGCAAATTTCTCCTTAAAAAAGCATTTGGATGGTGCGTTGTTAAATGATTTCGTTGACACCCGGTATAAAGAATAAGTTGTATTCATATGCAAAAAGGACTATTCGTGCTAAGGACAAACAGTCAGAGAAATTGGTATTAAGTATTATTACAAGGAATGTATACTAACGTCTCTTTTCATATACAGAGTACTTTCGTATTTATGCCAAACTAAAAAAAAAAATGTTTTATATACTCGGATAAGAGTAATTTTTGATAAAAATGTTGGTTATAGTAAAAGTGCGAATTGACGCTATAATTATTTTTTTTCTTCACTATTCACTTTTATTCTGAGTCAAAAAAAAATCATTTTTAATATTTTATGAGTTGTATAACCCAACAAAATAATCTAGGTGACCTACTAAAGTATGAGGCATCAAGTCTATATTCAAAAGACCGAAGAACAATAGCAAAGGGGCAGAATTTTAAGCTTGTCATGGATTTTTAGTTACTTAGTGTTTGAAAAAGTTGTTTGCAGACTTTTTTAACAGGGACATAAAACTTTAAATGTATATATAATTGTGCTTTTGCAATTTACTAAAACTAAGAATTTTTTACAGTGTAAAAAAAGTAATATTTTTCTAGTTAATATGAATTTTTTAAATTAATGAAGAAGTAACTTTTATGGACCAAATGTTGTTTGGGAGGAAAGCAATATGATATGTATATACATTTTTAAATAATATGAATGAGATCTGTGAATCAATCATCTTATATTTAAATAAGGATAAAACATTAATCAATGGATTAAAATTAATTTATTAGTTGATTCTTATTGAATGGCGATGATTTACGTTGTATCTAGATTAATGTAGTCCAATTATTTTTCGATGTTTAAGTTGTATTTATAGGTACTTCTTTATGTTGTAGTCAATCTAATCTCTTGATACATCAGTTTTATCGCAATAGCTATATCAGCAACTTCTGATTGAAAAATAGCAAAAATGGTTTCAAAATCCTTTAACTGGTGATTAATTGTAGCATATGTACAAGAAAGTGATTTTAAGAACACGTGTACTTTACAAATTTGATAGGCTATAACACAAAACTTTGATATAAAAAAATTGGCATCTAAGATGAAATAAATGAATCATTTCAAATGGAAACAATGCAAGTGAACATGCCTTCAGTATAATGTTCACTTGAAAAGAAGGGATGTATGAAATCAGAAGTTGCTTGAAACAGCAAACTACTCACACGATTTTTATCTAATATAATAACTCTTTAGTTATAAAGGTTGTATAGGTTAATTCAAGCAAGTTGTTTTATTTTCGACTAAATATACTTAGTTTTACTCGGATATTGTTTGTTTCACTATTCTATATACGAATTATATAA
Source organism: Pissodes strobi (assembly GCA_016904865.1). NCBI lineage: Eukaryota > Metazoa > Arthropoda > Insecta > Coleoptera > Curculionidae > Pissodes > Pissodes strobi. Next base: position 24,705 of record JAEQML010041161.1, read on the forward strand.
CTTGATTATAGCAAATAACCTACACTATATATCTTGAAGAGTACATTTATGTTTTAATTTGCTTGTCAACTATGTAATAGTAATAATGATAATAATGGATACAAGTGATTCAAATTTTTGAATATTGTCTGTTGACATGGAACGATATTATATGTACCATAAATTAGTATTAATATATTATGCTAAACTCATATTAAATAAACATGTATTCAAAGAATACATGTTTTCTTAGGAATACTATTTATTTGAATTCTAGGGGCAAACGTTTGTTGACAAATTTATTGAAGAAGAATATCTTGGGTTGTTTTAAATTTGATAATTTCAAAACCTTACATGAGATTGAAACTCGGATTGATGGTGGGTTTCCTTCTATCATAGACAGTGAATATAATGCTGCTTCTAATGGAACAACAGACAGGGTACTTTCCATTTCATCAAATTAATCTATTTCTGATGAAGTGTTTTTTTTAGACAATCCAGATTCCAATCAAGTAAACATATAAAATTAAGTAATATGTCATGCCTTTTATTGAATATACAGTCTTTACGTAACAAGACTAATGAATTATTAGTATTTTTAGAGTATTCTAGTATGCCATCGATTTTGTTAATAACTGAACACTGGTTAAGAGTTGGCGAACCGCTAAATATTACAGGCTATAAAATGGTTTCTTTATTTTGCAGGAACAGTTCAGTTGGGGGAGGTACAGCAATATTTATACAGGAGGATTTGCAAGAAATGGGAAATTCCTGTGATGTAGCAATTTATAATTATTTACAGGTGGAAGGTGAATTTGAATTTTCATTAGTCTTTAATAAACTAGTTAACATCTATATTTTATGCATGTACAGACCTCCTCGAAGTAGAATTGAAGACTTTTTATATAGGCTGGAGAACTTGCTTGCTTTTTTACCAGTAAAAGCTAAATTATTGATAGCAGGTGACTTTAATATTAATTACCTAGATAAGACATCCATTCACACCCAAAACCTATCAGCCATATTTTCGTCTTTTAATATAACAATGTTAAGCCGGCCCCAGACAATGCGTGTATTTGGCGAATATTCGGCATACGCGGTCCTCCGCGTAGTTTGTGGGAGCTCAACTGCGCGTATACTTCGGCATTCGCCCGCTATCCATAGTCTTGTCGGTAAAACGGCATCAGCAAAGGAAGACGAAGTGCCTTCGCGCTCATTCGCGTTAGCTCCCAGATAGTGTGCTTAACTACGCCTAGTTAATTGCCTATTCTGTCTTCAGTCAGAGTCGCGCCAATTTAGCGACGTGTAGTATTATTTATTTCGTTATTAGGTGTTTATTATTATTTGTTTCGCCATCATGGAATGGTAATGAGTTAGTTATAGAGTTCTTGGATCTCTACGAGTCATATCCAATAATATGGGACCCAAAACACGTAGACCACAAAAACCGAAATAAAGTTACCGACGCCTGGAAGGAGATACAGTCATCTTTTTCAAGGAGCGATCAAATAAGTGTCGCAGATTTAAAAAAGAGAAAGGACTTATTAATGTCGATATTTTGACAACTTCTTAATAAGGTTAAATCAAGCAGCAAATCTGGTGCTGGCGCAGATGAAAATTATAAGCTAAACTGGTTTGCTTTTGTCAGGATGCAAAAATTTTTGCTACCGATATATCACAAGCTGCTGCTTAAATTACCATAGAGGCTGCAACTGCGCAAAAAAACTACTCACTGCTCTCCGCTACTGTTCTATACTGAGGCCCTGCGTCGAACGTTTGTCAACTGGAAGCAAATGCAGAACATTTCCCAAATGCCGCAGTGTGTGGGAGGGTAACCGAAGGCACAGTACGAAGGCACATTCGCCGAATACACGCATTATCTGGGGCCGGCTTTAGTAGAGGATCCAACCCGTATTACTAATTTATCAAGTACTTTAATTGATTACATTTGTACAAATTTTGCTACTTTAGTAGTACAAGGGTGGTACCTTCTGCATTATCGGACCATGAAGCTGTTTTATCTGAAATAAACTTAAGAACTTCAACTTCTAAAGTCATAACAAGGGGACGAATATATAGTAAAGCTAATTTTAGTAGTTTTAAAACAGACTGTAAGAAAATCGATTGGGCAGGAATTAAAAGGTCATCCAACCCTCTAAATGAATTTAATATAAAACTAGGTACACTGTTCCAAAAAAAATTCCTCTAGAAACTATGAAACAAAAGAGAAAAAAAAAACACGGATAACCAAAGGAATTAAAATATCCTCAAAAACCCTCAGATTCTTACATAATCTTAGAAATATCATCCTCCAGAATTTGTAATAATTTTTTTTAATAAGTATAGATGTATATATAGAAAGGTTATTGGAAATGCCAAGAAAATATTCTATAATAATAAAATAAGTCAGGCTAAAAATAAGTCGAAAGAAATCTGGAACATAGTGAATGATTTAAAGGGAAGTCATAGCAAAAAAGGAATCCATGAGACTGAAATGGATCCAGATACTTTTAATAATTTCTATTGTTCAATTGCTGAAAAACTCGGAAAAAACATTGGTAGTGATGTTGATCCAATGTCTTACTTAAAAAATATATCCTTAAGGGACTCTTTTTCCTTATACCACACCGATGTCAATGAAATTAAAACTATATTGAGTAATAATAATAATAATAATAATAATAATAATAATAATAATAATAAATTAGCTTTATTCCAAAATGTGTTATACATACATTCCAAGAGAAATATATTCCACATAAAAGGAATCGCGTCAGTCTTGACAACACCATTCAACAAAACACAACTACTTAATATTATCTTATTCAAATTTTACATAGTTTGGACATCATCCAGAAAATCGCCAAAAGAGTAGGGCTCCATTTCAATTAACAAACGCTTAACACTAACTTTAAATACCCTGAGGCTTTCTATTCTCTTAATTTCATTTGGCAACTTATTAAATAGTCGACGGCATGCGTAATATGGGCTTTTTTCAGTGAGTGTTAAACGATGAACTGGATAATTTACATTTAAAGTCCTTGTATTGTATTCATGACCATTAAGTAACTCAAAACTATCCCTATTTTTAAAGAAAAACATAAATGATTCATAAATTAAGAACAAGAACTCTGCAGGAATTGATGACATTTCTTTGAAATAATTTTTGATTCATCCAGACTCAGTGCTTTCAGGACTCTCTGAGCTAATAAATATTTCCTTTGACAGCGGAATTTTCCCTGAGAGTTTGTGTACAGCATTGGTAAGACCAGTGTTTAAAGGTGGGGGGACTCTAATGATCCATCTTGTTTTCGAACCATTTCAATACTCCCAACTCTTTCAAAAATAGTGAAAAAAATTGTAAAAATCCGAATGTGTTCTTTCTTGGAAAGGCATAACTTGTTAAATAAAAACCAATTTGGCTTCAGGGATAAAATTTACACCAGTGACACAATTTTTATTCTCTTAGAACAACTCTACATGGGTCTGAATGAGGGACAGGTGGCTGCGGCAGTATTTTGTGATTTTTTCAAGGCATTCGATTGCGTGGATCGCGGAATATTGCTGCGGAAACTCTCTTGTTATGGATTTAGGGGGTGTGCTCTGTCTTGGCTTGAATCCTATTTGACAAATAGAAGACAAGTGGTTCGTCACAGTGTGTCATCTGTGCAGAGCATTAATTTTGGAGTTCCCCAAGGTTCAGTGCTTGGGCCATTACTGTTTCTCATTTACATAAATGACCTAGCTCTCATCAGCATTAATGGATCTTTTACATTATTTGCAGATGACACTACAATATTGTGGCTAGGAACAAATAATACTGCTTTAGGAGAAACAATTAACACAGATATGCAAATTGTTAAAGAATGGTGTGATGCAAACAAACTCACATTTAATATTGGAAAAACTAATATTAAGTATCACATTTAAAGGGGTCATCCCAAATCCCAAATCCTTTATTAAATGAAGAATTTATCGAAAATAAAAACTGCCCTAAATTCCTGGGTGTATTTATAGATTCTGGGTTAAAATTTGATGAACATATTGCTTCATTAAGGAAAAAATTGGCTTCTGGTTGTTATGCCATCAGGTTGTTTCAACAGGAACCGGATACAAAAACTGCAAAGATGATCTATTATGCTTTGGTAGAATCCCATTTAAGGTATGGCATTCAATTCTGGGGATTTGCTAGCCTCTACCTCATTCAGTCAGTTTTTGTCTTGCAGAAAAGAGCTGTGAGATTTTTGTGTGGAGCAGGGTTTATAGATCACTCTAGACCACTCTTTGTTCGGGAGGGAATACTCACTTTACCCTGTATTTTTATTTTGTTGACAGCAGAGTTAGTCCATAAGAAATGCAAAAGACATAATGGACCCACTACACTTCCATATGTAACAAGATTTAATTCTAATAACTTAAGTCTTTGCATTCCTAGAACAACTCTGACCAAACACTCCATAATTATATGAATGTAGGTCTATAATTGTTTGTCCCTAGAATTTAAAACTATAAATTGTGATAAAAAATTTGGTCGATCAGTAAAAGAATTGTTAGTTAGTAAAGCATATCATAAGATGTTTTTTGATTAGACTGTGATAAAAAAAAATCCGTTTTATATGTATGTACCTGTCCATTTTATTATTTTATTATTTTCTAGAATTTTAACCGACAGTTGTTTAATTTTTGTTGTTATTTTATTTAGGAAAAATTATGTATTTTAACTTGTGATAAAAAAATAATGTCTAGGTGTTGATGTAGGTACTTGTTGATAATTAATTGTAAATGAGTAATTTATTTTATATGTCTATTTAGCTTTACAATGATTTGATTAATTTCAATTTTCTTTTTTCCAGCTTTGTAAATGAGAATATAGCATTCTTTATACAATAAAGCATTTTTTGAATTTGATTTGGTAAGAGTTTTGGTTTAAATTTTTAAACACCTTATTTCTTATCTCCACCTCTGTTGCAAAAATATTTAAATTTAGTAAAATAAAAATATTTAATTTTATTATTAATCTCCAAATATCAGGGGCCTTTTTATTCAATAATTTGATATATGTATATGTTTCAAGTGCATTAGCATAAAATTACAGAAAATTTTGAATTGTCTTGTTTCTATACAAAATTTAATTTTAATCTAAATCTCTCTATAACCATTGTAAATTTAACAATTGTAATACCTTACTTTTTTGACTAATAGGAATAATTTAATAATGTTTTTATTGTTCCTAATTGTGAAAGTTAAAAATAATCAGTTAACATTATAAAATTTTATTATATCAATTCAAAACGATTGACATCTAGCAAATAGGATTTTATTATTGTTTATTTTCCCCTTTTTCAATTTTTCTTAAATCTTCGTGAATGTCTATCTATTTTCTTCGATTACTGCATCAATTCATTTATATGAATAATATTAATAGAAACTTGTAAATTGATCACAAGAAAACAATGTGTAATAAATGCTAAAAACCATTTTCCTAAACAAAATAACTTCAATTGAAAAGTTTCAAGATTGGGGAAGTACATATTATGGAAATTACATTCTATATAAAAATAAACGGATAAAACTGGTTCTTGCGGATTGGGTGAATTTCAATTCTTGGAATTGGCTTTGTGGTGAAATTATTTTATATCGATTAGTAATGTTGTTTGTATATTAGGATTTTTCTATTTGAAACGAATTATTATTATTATTAAGATTTCAAACAAACCAAAGAAAAGTGTAAAATTCTGTGGGTCATGAACTTTATCAGAACCGTTGATATATAATTAATATTTAGTACTTATCTCTAAATTACCTTGTAGTTTCTTATATTCAATCATTGCTCCTTCTTCACTTATTACTTCATTTTGCATTTCTTCAATTTCAGTTACCAACTCCCACTCAGGGAACAGAAGTCTTGAAATATTCTTAGATTCTAATTCAACTTTCAAATCTGGAGAGCATTTAAATTTGTGGTCATTCTTCCAGTCTATTATTTGATGATCCCTACAGCAATATAGAACATTTTTACATTTGCTGCATCTTTTGTCTGCAAAAATTCCACACAAATTACAAAGTTCTGACCATTTTGTAACATCAAATGTTGGATCTGCCTTTTCTTCTGGAGGACTCGCTGAGTAAAAATTATTTTCTCTAGCAAGAGAACTACGAAATATTTTTATATTTTGAGTGAAACCATATTCATTACAACTCGAGTTTCGACAAATAAATACAAATATTGACCGATGGAAATTATGATTTAATTGTTGCATATCTTTTGATTCATCGTCATATGGGGCATATACCTGGCAAAGAAAAATCAAAATTTTGTGACATTTTTCACATGTTAACTCATCACTGCTTGGAAGTGGATTTAAACTTAACCATGCTGGTTTTCCACCTACTTTGCTTGGGAATAATCTACTTTGTAGTTTCCAAGATTCACAAGGCTCTAAAAACCCAACTTCAACATGAGGCATAGTAATAATAGTACTTAAGTATCTAAATGGCAAGTTCATAAAAATATAAATAATAAAAACTAAATTAGTTACCACGATATTACAAATCACAATAGAAATTAACAATAACAATCAACATTTAAAAGTTAGTTTCCCATTCCTAGTAAGCACCCTCTTAGTTGTCCCAGTCCCAATAGTTTTCCGCGCCCCCTCACAGTTCGTTGGGTCGGTCGGAAACAGGAATGCCAGGATCCAGGATGCTAGGACCTTGTCACAAATTATAATTTTGTGGACCTTGTCTCTGCTAGGTTCCAAGGGTGCCGGCTAGGATGGATGCAGTATGCACAAACTTATTTTAAATTTAGAACTTCGAACAGAGACAAGCAACGAGACGCACAACTTTATGTTAAAAAAAAAACAAAAAACTTAAAAAAAAAGGTCCCAATCTCCCCCTCCCGATCTCTGCCTGGCTTCAAAGAAGAGAAAATAGTCTAGACTAGGGCTCCTACTAACTCTTCGATGCAAAAGCTGCGGACATGCGTAAAGGCGAGAATATACATGCAAGTAAAATAGCATGCAAGTGTCCAGTAACTTGCACGCTAACTACTTGTCCTTGGACTACCAAAAATACACATGCTAGTAAAATATCATGGCAACGACGTCATTCACACACATTTCGACACGACTTGCATGCTTTTCTCCCTCGCAACCCCCACCCGCTCGACGAAATCGCACTACTTGCACAGAAAAATCAAACGTCTTGCGATCTACTAGCATGCTATTTTCTAATGTGCTTCTTACCTGACAGCGAGAGTCACACATGCAAGTAGCACTCACTTTCCAGTGACTGGCATGCTTCTATGCGTGCAACAACCATGTGTATTCTCGCCTTTAGACTAGGTATTTATTATTATAGCATTGCAACAAGACGTTGCCCGTACAACATCAGAGGCTTCAGAGTTACGCGCGTATCACATTGTAGACAAACATTTCTAATATTACACTTCCCGTATGGCTCTCCGCTCTCTACGGGAACGCAACCAACCAAAACTAACCCAAGGTATGCCAAAAATTAAGAAAAAACTTTTTACACATAATATTAAAAATACGAAAACATGTCTTGCCACTGCAATTGAACCCGAGCCGCCGTATCGCAGACACAACATCCAACCACTGCGCTACGAGACCAGTTGACAGCAATTCGCTAGACCATAAAGAAGTGGCTTACGCAATTCGGCGATAAAGCACACAATTTAGAGCACTGCATTCAGCGCTTTCGATTCTGTTAGAAGGCTTTTGAGCCGGAGCGGAGTGTCCGACCAACTGTAATAGTTTATTTGTACTTTGTACAAACAAAATAATAATTGGCCGATTTTTCATTATGAGCGATTTTATTTTGGAATTATTTATAAAAGATACATCTTTGGAGTTATATAACTCCGTAACTCATGAAGTATCTAATTTATCAAGCACTGGTAAATAAGCTGTGTCCATATGTTGATGTTATTCCTAGTGGCATTAGATTTTCGTGTCGAATTTGGGCAGTGAATTAATCCACTCCGAAGCTGCAAGTAAAAGTATTATTAAAGAATCCGAACTACTATTATAAATGCGAATGTGTTTGTTTGTTTCTTATGCATTCACTCATAAATAATTCCGATCATCATGAAATTTTGTGCAGATATTTTCAAGAGTATAGTAAAGAACATAGGACACTTTTAGCTTTTACCCGCGGCTTCGCTCGCGTTGATGTTTATGGTTAGTTTTAATCCTATTTTTTATTTTCTAGAGGTTATATTTGAAAAAAGTTTTTTTTCTTGATTTTGGGCATGCCCTGGGTTAGTTTTGGTTAGTTTTTGTTCGTTGCACTCCTGTAGCGAGCGAAGCGAGCAGAGGGCTATGCGTGAAGTGTAATATTAGACATTCTAATGTAAACGTTACAAATGTAACACACGTCAGGCGGTATCTGTGACGGGAATGTGCTTTGTAGGCTGTCTGTAATCGTCAGTGTAAAACGTGTTCTTCCTAACGCCAGGCAACCAATTCCAAATAAGTAGTTGCCTATATTCTGGCGTCACGCGGCCTAAAGTGGCATTAGATTTTCATGTCGATGATGTCGATATAGGATATGTTTACACATCAGTGTCTCGAGTACTAGCAGATTCGCTCAATTTTTTTCACACTGGATCAGCTCTTGGCAGAGAAATCGGACACAAATGGGATCCGCTCGCATCAATGCACCGTCAGAGGAAATAAGGGTGAAAATTCGCGAACACAGGAATCAAACGTGGCTTGCATATATTAACACGATAAGCAGGGATGACGGTTTCTTATGGAAACTGGCCAGGCGAGTCCGCGAAAGTATGACGCAAATGCCTGTAATAAGGCACCAAGGCCGTGAATTCGGCGACGACGCTGAAAAAGTGGAGGCGATCGCGGACTACTTGGACAGCGTCTATAGCGCGGAACCCGACACCATGCCAGAGCAGGAGCTCATCACGCGAACCGCGAATACATTTAAACAATCTAAATACCCTATTCTCCTGACAGTGCTTGATAGGCTGAGAATCACTCGGGCGGAAATCCGCAAAGCTCTCAGCCGTCTCTCGAAAAATAAAGATCCCGGCCCGGATGGTATTCCGAAATCAGTCCTGAAAAACTTACCCCAGAAAACCATAGTCCAGTACATGCACATAATTAACGCTGTTATCCGGCTGCAACATTTCCCTGCGTCCTGGAAAATAGCGTGCATAATACACTTCCCAAAACCAGGGAAAGATCTGACACAGCCTGCATCATACAGGCCTATATCGCTACTGAACACCCTCGGGAAGGTGGCTGAACGGCTAATCTTGCCGAGGGTTACTACGGAAGTCGAAGGGCTGCAAATCCTCCCTCAAGAACAATTCGGCTTTCACGGTCAACATGGTACCGTCATGCTGGCCGCGAAAATAGCGTCCGATGTTTATAAAGGCTTCGAAAACAGTCTACTGCCCTTTTGCTACTGGACATTGAGAAGGCGTTTGACAGGGTATGGCACGATGGATTGCTGTACAAGTTGTTGGTAATCTACAACATGCCACTGCACTTGGCAGCACTCATCGAGTCTTCTCTACGAAAATTGGCACTAAGCTCTCTGCCAGCAGGAACCTGCTAGCGGGGGTGCCCCAGGGTACTGTATTATCGCCGCTATTATTCAATCTTTATATAGCAGATATCCCGTCATGTGCTAGCACCCATAAAGCCCTATTCGCTGATGATACAGCGATCTACTCCCTCAATCCTCAAGCAGAGGTGGCGAAGGATAACCTCCAGGAACATATGCATACTCTCATCCCTTACTACGATAAGTGGAAAATCTCTTGAAACCTCTCTAAGACAGAACTTATTATAATTACCAGGAAACGTAAAGACATAAATGTCACCCCTTTAATGCTAGATAACACCCCAATACTGCCTAAACCTAAGGTAAAATACCTAGGCATCACCCTGGACAATAAGTTAAACTTTTCACAGCATATAGAAGCGGTAATTGCAAAAAACGCTATTATAAAAAAAGGGTTGAACACCCTAGTGACTGCCAGGTCGTTTCTACGTCCTTGCAATAAGTTAATACTTTATAGAGCTATCATCTGGCCAGCCCTCCTTTACGGCGCCCCAGTTTGGTGCTCCGCTGCCAAGACACATAAAAGACTTCAAGTCATACAAAACAACTATTTGAGGGCTGCATTTTCATTAACGCTCCGGGATCGGGTCAGGATAGAAGATCTGCATGCGTGGGCAAAGATGGAGTACATCGAGGAGTACATCGATGCCCTCGCATGCAGGTTCTTCGAGCGGCAGATAGCGGGCTCCCCGCTTACTGCAAACATCGCTAATCAGCGCTACAACCCGGAAATTCCCATCAAACATGGTACAATGTACAGAGAAATCACTCTTTTCTATCGGCAACTTATGCCACCTTAAGATGAGTTCTCTCGGGAGTCTCAGTCTGAAAGGTAACTTTCAAAAACCAGCCTAAAAAACAAGCTACAAAAGTGCATTTCTATGTGTAAACTTTTCAAAGATATCAGGAGCACAGAAATGCAGCACCTCCTTCAAACTACGCGCGAGATCTGTTCTCGCCAGGCCAATCCACGGCGTTCGGACACGTGGGGAGGGGCATGTTAAGGGAGCTGGTCGGCATATAAATATGCTCTAGAAACCGTCATAACGCATATGATTCCAAGCCACCGAAGCATCCATGTATAGGCAGCCGGTACCACGGTACTCGCTCAGCGCGACCTGATACCATTACATTACTTGAATAGACGTAACATGGTTAAGTCCCCTACATTCATTGTATATATTTTTAATTGTTTTGTCAGAATACATGTTGTATAATAATATATAATGGGATATGTTAAAGGAGCACTAGGAGCACTAAGTGGGGGAGCTGCAGGAATTGATTCGTCAATAAATGTGGTTAAAAGTGCAACAAATAAACTTGAAGAACAAAAAAGACGTAATTAAGTTATAGAGCAATTGTCTATTGGTAAAGGTCTTTTCTACAACACAACAACCTTTTAAGCAACGTTGTGGACTATATTTGAAACCCTATGCAAAAAACTGTTAAAAATACTACCTCGCAAATTTTGAGTTAAAAAATATGTGAGCCTACTGAAAATCTAATTTTCGTGGAATATTTATGCGTAATAAACTACCAAACGTTATAAATAAATTTGAATGTGCTATTATTTATTTGGATGATCAATATGGTCCAGCAACTCATTGGACAGTTTTTGTAAAGCACGGTAAACAAATTATTTATTTTGATAGTCTTGGAGGTTTACGACCACCTGTAGAACTAATATCATACTTCTTTAGAGATGGTAGCAAAAATAACATCTTTTTTAATCATGATTCCTATCAATCATATCATTCATCAATTTCTGGGCAAATTTGTCTACAATTACTTTACATAAACATGTAATTATGCATTATTCTTTATTTTAAAGAGGTTGTGAGAACTGACATGTCATTTCCAATAGCTCTTTCAGATCAAAGTAGTGAACTTTTTGCAACATTTAATATACCAATTTTCTTAGATGAAGACTCAGATTATGTTATCGGATTAACAAATTTTGAAACTCTTAATGCCTTTCTCAACACTGATGGAACTAATAATAAACTTTATTATGGGAATGCAAACGGTTATATTGAGATATCTGCTGGTAGCTATGAAATAGGCGATAGAACTAAATTTTTACAAGAAATAGGAATATTTTTTCACTTATATGCTAATCATAACACTTTACAATCTGAAATTATATCTACTGTAGATATTAGTTTTAAAGATGGAACAATTGGAAAAATTCTAGGATTTGAAAACCAAACTATTAATGGCGATTGAAAAGTAAATTATCAGGCAATCCAGCTGAAATTATAAAAGTTAATTCCAAATGTATTTATTGCAGTATTGATGAGGGTTCCTACATGAACCGAAGACCTGTTCATATTATACATTAATTTTTCCCCAACGTCCCTCCAGGGTTTAAAATAATTGAAAGCTTTTAAAATGTTTTTTTCCCAGTTATATTGTAAGCTATAGACAAGATTACTATTAAAATATTAGATCAGAATCTTGAATTTGTTAAGTTTCGAAAAGAAACAGTTTCACTCAGATTACATGTAAAAAACTAAATTCGTAATGGTTATTTTATATAAGAACGATATTCAAACAATACCAAATACTCAACAAATTCTATAAAAATATAAAGCTAAATATAATAAAGTTAAGCTTAGTAGGCGCAGCAACGCTAATAGACTAACAAGTAAAAACAAAAAGTTTCTTGAATCACTCGGACTTAAACTTTTAAAATGAGTATCTTTAATGTTAATGAAAAACTTTATGTTGACAATTCTATTACTCACTGAGAGTTGCATCAGCCATATTTGCCAACAAAATGAAATAATAATGATAAAATACTAATTCCTGTTCATGAAATTGAAAAGTATAATCTTCCCTGTGAAAGCTTTCTTTACATAGAGGGAAAATTATCTAAAGCAGATAGAACAGTTTCTAAAACACTATCTCTTGTAAATAATGGGATAGCATTCGTCTTTAGAGAAATCAGTTGAATGGGGTTACTATAGATTCTATAAGGGATGTTGGATTAACATCCACTCTAAAAGATTATCTTTCATATAATATCAACGAATCTGACAAAATGAAAAATGCTGGATGGTCAAGATAACAAATACATTAGTTGATACAAAAACTGGTTTATTTAATGTTTGCATTCCTCTTAAAATGTTAATGGATTTCTTTGAAGACTATAGCAAAATTATATTAAACAAAAAACAGGAGCTATTACTTGTGCGAGATAACATTGTCAATAATTCCATTATAACTACCGAGGAATCTTTACAAGCTGGATCTGGATCTGTAGTTATGAGAGTAGAATTTGAACTAAACAAAGATTTAGAAAAATATACTTCAGCGTATTGTTTAATATTACATATTACATTACATGATAAAGTTTTCACTTACAACCCACTCACTAAACTTGTTAAACAACTTTAATGTTCGAGCTGTTCTGAATGTTAAATTTAGATATAGTTTCCCATCCTTTTGCAGTACTAAATTTATTAAACATTCAACAATGAGCAACTCTCGTATCTTAAATTAATTCATAAAGTAATGACATTACAATATGCTCAAAAAATAGACATTTTTATTAAAAATTTAGAAGAACTGAAAAAATGTATAGTCATATTCCAATAAAACCTTTCTGTTTAAGAAATTTGCCAGTTTAAAAATATGAGATTAGTTTTGAATATTCACGCATAGCATTATAATAATTATCTGAAGTTAATTGGCTAAATTCTTCATGTAACTTTTTCACAGCCTCATCCATAATTGTTATTGTATATAACTGACAGCGACTGAATGATCCTAAGTTCGAATCTAATCCTGGCCGCAGACTCAGCCTCCATCCACCAACCACTAAAGGCGTACCCATTCACGTTCAGTTGGCCGGCCGATCATTATCGAACGGACCGAAGCCGGGCAGCCAATTTTCAGCACACACGTGCAAGAAAATCACAGGCAGTAACCTGCCGTTCGCCGTTTGTTGATAAAAATCCAGCGTAAATTTTATTCTCCGTCCAGTTCTGATAATGAACAACATGGCCAACCAACAACATTTTATTAAAGAATTCATAGACATTTACCGTGGACATAATTGTTTATGGCAAGTAAAGAGTCCTGCGTACACCAATAGACATGGGCGTAGACAGGATTTTTTCCCAGGGGGGGCGAACCGTAGATAAGGCCGCAGTGGTAGCCGCAGGTGGAAACTAAGGGGGTGCCACGCCCAATTTTTACCCAGAAGTCGTTAAAAAACCAATAGCATGACATGAATGGTATGTTGAAAAATAAGTCGGTTAAATTCCCTATCTACGCCCCGTCTACGCCCATGCCAATAGATATCTAAGAAGTAAAGCATATGAGGAATTATTACTGCTATTTAAAACAATAGATAACGAGGCCACTACTGATGCCCTCAAGATGCCCAAATGTTATTTCTTTTTCTTCTCTTGTTTTCGTTTATTACCACAAGGGCAGCAGCACACTCTTCTTGCGACATAGTCGATCGTGAACTGAACGTGTGTACAGAAATAAGTATAAACGTCCGGAAAATATCGTATCCGGCTGTACATGTGTATCGAATATGGTCTATTGTCGGCCGGCAAGGACGGATAGTCCGGGAACTGCCTGCCAACTGAACGTGAATGGATACCTTTAGCTACGGACCAGTTAGGAGCAATTCACTCTTAGATCAGATTCCTTGTGTAGAATTCGCTAGAACCTAAAGATAAGTCTAAAAATATGGCGTTTGTCAAAAATGTAATGCGCGCGCAACTCTGAAGCCCTCTGATGTGGTACGATAAACGTCTACTGATCAGTAAAGGCGAGTGATATCATGAATAGTTTAAAGATCCGTCTTTCAAAAACTTAATCAGCACCGATCAAATAAACAGAGGTGAAGTGTGGTAAAAAAGTGCAGAAAAAGTATTATTTGAACAAAAAAATTGGCAACTTCGTTTTTCTAGGTGAATATTTCGGCTGCAAATCAGCCCAATAAGTTTGTGTTACAGATCTTAGTTTAAAATAGTTAGTTTTCTCGCCAGTCATCGTGTCTAATAGAATATTTAGCCCTAAACTACCCCGGTGATTATTTACTTCATAGGGAAAATGCCTGCAGAAAATTATTATTGGTATTTTATATTAACTTTCACAATAAGTTTCTCTGCTTAACCGCTTAACTTTAGAAAATAGTTTTTTTATACACTGTTCAATAAGTACTTAGCATACTTAGAATGTACTTATGTGTTTTATTTTAGCACTGACAATTTCTTCAAGAAAATGACTGATTTGGAATCTCCAAAGAAAAATAACGATTGTTATTTCTACTATTATTCAACCTGTTCAAAGGTGAGTTGTTTTTCTCAGTGGAGATATAATTTAAAGACTACCATATGGCTATACAGGTTAGTTATATTTGATCCTGTTAATATGCATTACAGGAATCTAATATTATAAAGTAGGTAGGTATTATAAAGAGGACACAGTTGGCATTTTTCCTTTTATCATTAAGGCATGTTGTCAGTGACGTCATCCCTTTATATTGGAGTATTGGAGTGAAGCCCTTGTGGTCAACTATAATTTGGTTTCATCCTAAACTCATAAAATGCAAGGTTGCAATTCATCAAATTTGATACAGTGGGCTGATAATGGAAGCAAATGGACAAAAGCTTTAAGCCGGTAGCATAGCCTAAAGAAAACTATAGCCGCGACACTCGGCTCGTTTAGTGGGGTACGGAATCAAATTTTCTCCGTGAAGCTCAGTGAAGGGAGGACACCACGCAGTTGGAACTCGATGCCAATCATACGCGCTTACCTGGGCCGGAGTGCAATAAATTTTCATAGGAATTAAAATAGAAAAAGATTCGTTGTTTGGGTAAATAGACGTTATGCGTATATATTGTTTTGTTTGTATGTTATATAAATAAGTTGATGTTTATGTGTTAAAATGGGAAAAGAACGGCAGAATTAAGCAGCTAGTTAGTTTGTTTGTTTACACTTAAATTTGATCATAAGGTATCGGAATCGGTTCAAATGACTAAAATAAATTGGAACTAACTGAAACCAACCGAAAGTTAATTGAACGACTAACCAAAGCTAGCCAAAAGTAACCATAAGCTCCAAAACAGGCTAAAACCTACCTATCGTAATAGGTTACAAAAATTAAAATAAGTTAAAACTAACCAAAACGAAAGCAATTGAAGCGACTAACCAAAAATATTAAATTTGCTTATAACGTATAGGAACCGATTCAAATGACTAAAATAAATTGGAACTAACTGAAAGTAACCGAAAGTTGATTGAATGACAAACCAAAAGTAACTAATAGCACAAAAACGGACTAAAACGTATCGGAACAGATTAAAAATGTTAAAGTAAATTAAAACTAACCCAAATTAACTGAATATTGGCAAGTAACCAAAGACATTAAAATTGGTTATAACGTATCGGAACCGGTTCCAATGACTAAAATAAATTAAAATTAACTGAAATTAACCGAAAGTTGATTGAACGAAAGTAAGTTAAAACTAACCCAAATTAGCCGAATTTTGGCGACTAACCGAAAGTAATCAAAAACTTTAAAATTGGTTATAACGTATCGGAACCGGTTCATATGATTTAAATAAATTAAAACTAACTGAAATTAACCGAAAGTCGATTGAACGACTAACCAAAAGCACCAAAAGGGCTAAAACATATCGTAACAGATTAAAATTATTAAAGCAAGTTGAAACTAACCCAAATTAACCGAATTTTGGCGACTAACCTAAATTAATTAAAAACATTTAAATTGGTTATAACGTATCCGAACCGATTCAAATTACTAAACTAAATTAAAACTAACTGAAATTAACCGAAAGTCGATTGAACGACTAACCAAAACTAACCAATAGCATCAAAAAGAGCTAAAACCTATTGTAACAGATTAAAAATATTAAAATAAGTTGAAACTAACCAAAATTAAGCGAATTTTGACGACTAACTTGAATTAATTCAATAACTAAAATAAATTGAAAGTAACCAAAGTTTGATTGAAAGACTAACCAAAACAAACCAAAAGTAACTAAAAGTACCAAAACGGACCTTAAACGTATCGGAATAGCTTAAAAATAATATTAAGTAAGTTTATTTATTTATTTATTTATTTATTTACAAATTTGGTACACTACAGAATAAGATATTCTAAATGGTACAACACATAATAAATTGAATGTAGAACAAAGTGACTTAGCTAAGTACATACAGAAAAGGTAAATTTACGCATTCCTTAACATTCTCTTTACAGATTCCAAACTAACATAAAAAATATCACAATCAGGGAAAAACCTATTATAGTTATAAACTAAACGATCGACAAAAGCCTTAAAGCCATAGTTAGTTCTGTGATAACGCTCATAAAATAACTGTACTTGTCTTGTACGTCTTATAGGAATTAAAAACGTGATTAAATTTAAAAGATCAGTGCAGTCAATGCCGCCATTAACAAGTTTGTGGAGGAACAGTAAATATGCTTGTCTTCGACGACACTCAAGGCTTTTGATGCCACAAAGCAAAAGTCTAGTATTGTAAGGAACGTTACTATAAGGAAAGTGAAATTTATACAAAAGATATTTAAGAAATTTACTTTGAACTGTTTCAAGTCTTTGTACATGACAAGCGTAATGTGGTGACCAGATCACAGAACAGTACTCTAACAAACTACGAACTAGACAATTGTACAAACAAGTAATTGCTTTTGTATCTCTAATGTGCTTTGAATTTCTTTTAATGAAACCCAGCATCCTATATCCTTTCAGAACAATGCTATCTATGTGCAGATTAAATGTTAGGTCTGTGTCGAATATTATTCCAAGATCGTTAATAGATGATACATGTTCGATTGTTGTATTACCAATGGTATAAGTATTGATCGATGGATTACGACGTTTGTGGAAACTAATTGATTTACATTTGGAGATATTTATTGACAAGAAGTTACGATTCGCACCACTCAACAAATGTATCAAGATCAGACTGCAGGCCGTTAGAGCCAGGACCAACAGTGCTGAAGAGTTTGAGGTCGTCGGCGAATAAGAGGCACTGAGATGATTTGAAACATGAAAGAACATCGTTAATAAATAATACGAAGAGCACAGGACCCATATGTGAACCCTGGGGAACGCCAGACGTCACAATTACATCACAAGAGACCGAACCACAAATAATAACACGTTGACGACGCTGAGATAGGTAAGATTTAATTAATTTAATGTAACTACCAGAGACACCGATCTCGGACAGTTTCTTTATGAGTAAAAGATGGCAGACACTATCGAATGCTTTAGATAAATCAGTATAAATACTGTTAACCTGACAGCCAGCTTCAACGGATGAAATAAGAAAGTTTTGATAAACTGCTAGGTTAGTACAAGTAGAACGACCCCTATAAAAACCATGTTGTTCAGGTATAATGTAACTTTTATATGTGTTAAAAATTTCATCAGTAAGAACTGACTCAAAAAGTTTAGGTATGGCAGAAAGAAGAGATATGCCTCGATAATTACTGACAATCGACCTATCACCCGATTTATAAATGGGAAAGAGATTAGAATTTTTCCACATCAAAGGAAAGTAGCCGGCGTCCATTGATTTTTGAAAGAGAATTTTTAAAGGGTTTACAAGGGAGGTGCAACATGATTTCAGTAATAAAGGTGGAATGCCACGTTAAAACTAACGCAGATTAATTCAATTTAGGCGACTATCCTAAACACTAAAATTGGTAATAACGTATCGGAACCGAAAGTAATCGATAGTTGATTGAACTACCCAATTTTGGCGGCTAACCAAAACTAACCAAAAACATTAAAATTGGTTGTAATGTATCGGAACCGGGTTCAAATGACTAAAATAAATTAAAACTAAACGAAAGCTGATTGAACTAACCCAAACTAACTAAAAGCACCAAAACGGACTAAAACGTATCATAATAGGTTACAAAATTTAAAGTGTCCAAAAATAATCGAAAATTAATAATATGGAAACATTCATAAAATATATACGAAGGGTACAGGGGAAAAACGATCTAAGCGCCATTTCCATAGGAAACTTTTATTATAAATTTCATAGAAAATTTTATTCTTGATAAAAGTTGGTGCTTGGAAAAAAACTAATTTTGACAATGTTAAATTAAGACTAAGTATTACAGGGTCACTTCCGTTTAGTTCTCGGTCGGGATAACATCGCTGTTGAGTAGCGGCTCTTTCGTCGGCCATTATGGGGTAACGCGTGGCAATCGTTCAGGGACCGATTTGTCCTCCCGAGAAAGAAGCGGACGTCATAGCCAGCGTCGTCTGTGCCTTTCAGAGTTTACAGCCAGAATATATTCTGTGCCTTTCAGAGTTGTCATAGCCAGAAGAAATACCCATTCACGCCGGTACCCAGGCCGGGAGGGACCGGATGTCCCTGTGGGACCATTTCTTTCTGTGCAGTTCAGTTGCTTATATTTATGCAAAAGTCGGGAATCACCAGGGGCACAGGCCCGTCTTACTGGTTTTTCCTACCAAATAGTCCCCTCACACTGGAACAACGTGTAATTTATGCCTGAGGGTAGCCGGGCCTCTAGATAAGCGCCGGAAAGAGGGGTGTGCTGGCGGATTGCCTTGCAGCAAAGCCAACCGTTCCCTGAAAGGGGAACACTAGAAGACAAAAAAGTATTACAGGGTACTTAAAAAATACAAAAATGGTGGTTAAAAAAATTATTTATTAAATTATAGAAATAACATGTTTTTAATTTTTTTATTAGTCTTACAACCATTTCATCATTTAGCCATGTTGATTTCAGTTTGACAATATAATTGAATTATATTTCAATATAAAAGGTCTCAAAAGAGCGGGACATATTTTCCGATTTTCGAATTCTTCTAAAAATTCTAAATAAATTTCATGTAGCATGTCGAATAGCCTCCTTTCCATTTAAAGAATTTGATCTGTTTAACTTAGCGCAAAACGATTTGCATCTTCTTATCTTAGTTATTTAGTAATTATCTAGATATATGAAATTTTCGGTTTGGTGGGGAGTATTTTCCAGGTTGTGGTTATGTGGAAGATAAGAAAGTGCAAAACATTTCGTTTGACAATAAACAGTTCGTATTCTACCATAAAGGCGTAAGTCTCAAAAACATTGTTTTTGCTGGTTATTTTTCGTAAAAGTCGATCGTTATCCACATATATCCATTATTTCAGATTTGATCAGCACCTTGATATCATTTTGATTCGCTGTACCTTTTTTGGTTTTAAAGATACCAAAGTAAACAAAAAGCAAAATGTAGGGTTGGTAGCCAAGTTTTTTTCTAGATTACATATAAAACAAACACCAATAATTTTCTGACATAAAAGCCTACTTTATATATTTTTTAAATAGAACACCCTGTATATTACTACATTTTTGGACTCTCTAGTGAAATCAAAACACATGTCGTGTATAATATCCTATACCTATCTTTAGCTGTTTACGAAATATTGACAGTTGAAAGTCGGGCATTTTGACAGGCTCTAAACCGCACGAGATAAAAGAAAACGGTTTGCACATCTCTATCTTAGGTTTTCATAAGCTATCGAATGACAATGGCTTTCAATTTAACCGGAGGTTTAAAAGTTCCGGTCAATTTTATTCGCGGGTTAAATTCAAAGTTACTCTCATTTGATAGCTCATGAAAACCTAAGACAGGAATATGCAAACCGTTTTCTTTGCTCTCATGCGGTTTAGATTTTAAAGCCTATCAAAATGTCAAAATGCACGACTTTCAACTGTCAATATTTCGTAAACACCTAAAGAAAGATAGGTATAAGATATTATACACGAAATGTGTTTAGACTTCTCTAGAGATACCAAAAATGTAGTAATATACAGGGTGTTCCATTTAAAAAATATAGAGTAGGCTGATATGTCAGAAAATCGTTAGTGTTTTATTTTATATGTAACGTAGAAAAAAATTTGGCTACCAACCCTACATTTTGCTTTTTTGTTTAACTTGATATATTTAAAAACAAAAAAGTTACAGCGAATCAAAATGTTATTAAGATAAATTGAACGCACGGTACAGGTTGCTCCGATTTAGCGTAATTGTGCACTTCATGCATAAACTAGTTCGTGAACTATAGCCAGATCAAAAATTTACTTTCATTTCACCATCTTGACAATATTTTTATGTAGCGAATAAAATGAAAAAGCTGTTACGAAAAAATATGCAAAATCGTACATAATACGTTTATAAAATTGTGCAGGTTGCTAAGAATCTATATAAAACAAAATTATGTACTTATATAAGATCTTTTTTTAGCTTAGAAGAGAACAACTAGATAAATGAAAATTTTCAAAATTATTATTGCAGATCTTCACAAGTTCGTCTAAAACCGTAACTACTTGTGCAAAATAAAATCTCATATAAAAAAACTTTTGTTGTGTATAGATCTTGTTGATATTTAAAGATTAACTTGGGGCTTATATTCTATTATAGTTATATTCAGCATTCAAGAATGCTGTACTTACTACAAGTAATCTACATTCGCCATTCTTAATTTCACTTCAAAAGACATTTTTAACTATTTATTTCAGGTGTAATGTTTAAATAAATATCCGGCACTCTTTATGCAGCTTTTTGGATCAAAAAAATGGTTATTCTCTACTCGAAATAAACAGTATTTTATAAATCATATATTTTGTGATGAAAGTTTAAATAAAATAATAGGGGAGAGTAACAATTTTAGTATATAACGTCCCAAAAAATTTTAGTACGGCTCACTTCACTAATGATTGCCGGGGGGTTGACGTCAAGTTAGATTTATTTATTTCCTCCCCACTACATAGTGATAAAGTTGGTCCTCGCTTCTCAAAGGTGCCGCGCTTAAGTGTCGCAGCTATAGTTTTCTTTAGGCTATGCCGGTAGCATGGCACATACCTATAACAACCAGCAATATTACTCGACCTTTCCGGCAGAAAATTAAATTAGATCTTGCTTATGTCAATTGGATAGGAAAAGTCAGGGCTGGATTTGAAATATTTATAAGTTCATGATTTTCCCTTAACATAGCCGTAATGCAAAATTCCAAATTTAATATCAATGGATTATGAAATTTATATATTTAGTATATTACGCCATGATGTTAGAAAGAAAGAAAGAAAGAAGAACTTTAATTAATTAATTTATTTATTTATTTATTTATTTATTTCCAATCTTCCTGTCTGACAAAATATAAATTGTATAGGAATGGTCAACAAATCAATACATAATAATACTTATAAACTAAAACTTAAAGCTACACATCTATAGACATATATTCATCCAATCTGTAATAACATTTAGAAATCAAAAATAGTTTGAGCTGGCTCTTGAATTGGTTAGTATTAACAGATGCTTTAATCTCAGATGGCAATATATTAAACATTTTCAAACCTACAACATTTGGTGATTTATACATTATTTGCGTCCTATAGGGGGTTATATAATATTTATCAGCATTTCTAGTATTTACGGAATGTACATCTGCAAATCTTAAGTAGTTGCATCTGTTCTTATAGATATGCACACACGTTTCCAGAATATATAATCCCGTTAAAGTCAATATATTATACTGTCTGAATAGTTCCCTACAAGTAGTTCTCCTGTTAACGCCAGCTATACATCTAATTATCCTTTTTTGCTTTAGAAATACTTCCGCGGACTTAGTAGAATAGCCCCACAATGATACACCATACCTAAGAACAGACTCAACCTGAGCATAATACAACATCAATAACGCTTTTATCGGTAATACATTTCTCAGATTTAAAATCATATAATATGATGAATTCAGATTTGAAATAACATAATCACATTGCTCTTTCCAATCCAAATGTGCGTCAATATAAATGCCCAAAAACTTTATACTATTTTCATTACTAATTTTGACATCATTCAATTTAAACTGCAGGCAGTTGCACTGCCGCTGCCTGGGGTGAAATCTTACACATTTTGTTTTACTTAGATTAAAATACAGACTATTACTTGAAAACCAATCACATAAACCGGAAATACCAGAATTTACCTTGCCCTCCAGTATCCCATCATCCACATTTGAGAATATCAGAGACGTATCGTCCGCAAATGCTGTGAAGGAGACATCAGGCAAGACCCGAGGCAGCTCATTCACGTACAATATAAATAACACAGGGCCCAACACTGAGCCCTGTGGAACACCCATTTGAGGGGATATACACTCCGAATTAATCCTTACTCTACTCTCAGACCCAACATGATCAATTGACACATAATGTTCCCTTCCCTTTATGAATGATTCAATCCACTGAAAAACCCTATCCTTAAAACCATAAAACAATAATTTATCTAACAAGAGATCTTGATTGACACAATCAAAAGCCCTGCTGAGGTCACAAAATACCCCAACAGGACTCTCACCCACTTCCATGAAGTGTACGATCTCACTATATAATGCATGTATGGGATTTCCAGTGGATTTACCACTCTGAAAACCAAATTGATGTTCATTAACTATGTTGTTTTCGTATATAAACATCAGCATCCTGTCCAAGAAACAATATTCAAACAATTTTGAAAATGAAGAACACACCGTCACGGGCCTATAATTTTCCATCAAGTGCACATCATTCTTTTTATAAATAGGAATTATTTTGCCTGTCTTCAGGCTGCTGGGGAACTTTCCAACGCAGAATGAAAGATTTATGAGAAAAGTCATTGGACATACAATCTCAGCTAGCACCTCCCTGACAACAAAACTGGGAATATCATCTGCCCCAGACTATTTTTTATTTTTAAGCTTACTCATTATTAAAGTATAAAATTCCTCTTCTTGAAATGGAAACAATAACAATTTTTTGTTCTTAAGATTTGGGTAACCGCTTTTATAGAAATTAATATTAGTTGCGCTGTTAGGTATATTAAGAGCAATTCCCATGGTAGCATTTTTAAAAAACATATTAAACGAATTGGCTATAGTTTCAGGGCAATCTGTAATTGTACCTGATTTTCCTACCTTAATTGAAAAATTTTTTTGCTTCTTTACCTTATTAGATAATTCATTCACTATTCTCCAGCCACAAGAGACAGAATTAGAAGCACCCGATATTCTTTGCTGATAATATTCTTGTTTCGTATTGTTAATTAATTGTTTATGTTTCTTTTTTTGCTCCATGTAATATTCCCCTAAATTATCATTGGTTTTTGTTAACTGAAATAAAAACTTCAAGTTTTCACTTGACGTCTTAATCTCGCTATTGACCCATTGTTTTCCATTTTCCTTACTATAACATTTTTGCAGTGGAAAGAACAAATCAAAGTAATATTTAAAAACTTCCACAAAATAAGTAAAAGCTGCATCTATATCCATTAGTCCGTACAATCCTGACCAATCCTCCCTGCAAAGTGCCAGTCTAAATTCATTCATGGAATCATCCCGATAATGTCTTGTAAAGAATGATGTGCACTTATTCTGCATATAAATATCCAACTCTGCCAATATCGTCCTATGGTCACTAACTACATTATCAACTACTTGAACATTCTTATATGTAAAATTTATAAATATGTGATCTATGACTGATGCAGTCGTTTTTGTTACGCGAGTATAATCATTCACAATATTACACAGATTAAACTCTTGACACACATTCATCAGTTGATCATATTCCTTACTACCAACAGAGTCACAATTAAAGTCACCACAGAGCAATATTCTTCTATTTGATCTAAATACCAACTGCAACACGTCCTGTAGTTGACCTAAAAATTCTTGCCAGTTTGCAGAGGGTGACCTGTAGCAACACAATATCACATATATGACGTCTTCCAAAATACAGGTCACTCCACACACCTCGAATACTTGTTCAATGCAAAACCGTTCTATCTTCAAGGGATCCGAGTTAACATGCGATCGAATCCAGATTCCAACACCACCACCTCTACTGTCTTGCCTACAATAGTTACTTGCAAGAGTAAAGTTATTGAAATTAAACAACTCCATCATACCCTGGTACGCCCATGTTTCCGTCAAGCACAAAAATAATAAGTTGCTTAGGTTATCAATATCACAATTAATCTGGTCACATTTCTCCATATTCAAGGCTTGACAGTTTAAAAGTAGAAGTTGTGGCTTGTTTTTTAGCATTACCTCCTTGTCCATGGTCGCGGTCTTCAGTGCTGAAAATTTTTCTTAAAGTTTTCTCCCAGTTGTCCTCGCAGTTCTCTATTATGAAAAACAAATGGTCTTATTGTGACATTTTCTGGCCACAAATTGGAATTGAGGATATCTTTTTCCAGGTCAGACTTTATGGCTATTTTATAAGACAAACCATTAATACCTACTCCTTTTCTGGTTGATGTAATTTGTTCACACGCCATAATGGGTACCTTTTTTTCTAGCAGATAAGCCTTTAGCTTTTCTGCTGATGACTCTATACTTAAATTGCCCACATAAAACATTTTGCAGGCATCGGCGGCTGCTATTATTGTTTTTTCACTATTTGTACCCTTAACAACGCCCGAAGAAATATTCCTTTGTTTGAACAATTCAGAATTAGTTGGTTCTTTATTAGGCACAGATTCTGTTTCATTCTTATTTATATTTATGTATTTATTTAAGGTATTCCTAGTTGCAGTCTCTATCACAGCATAGCCCACGGCCTGAGGATTTACAATGCTTGGTTCCACATTGTTATGCTGGATATCAGCTTCCCCCTTGCTACTTGAAATCAATCGGATGATATTGGCATTTTCATCCCTAACACAGTCTGACAAGGTCTTTATTTGTTCAGATACCTCTTTTGTGTGAAGTTTTAGGGTTTCTCTTAATACTTTTGTGAGTGTACCCTCCAAGTTTGCACACTGGCTCGCCTCAACATTCTTAGAAGTGTTTTTTGCAACCTTTTCCTCGATGTTTTTAATTTTCTTTTTAAGGTCGACAAGCTTGTCGTCCTGGTTTGCATGTTTAATTTCCTTAACATCATCCTCTATACTCTTGACTCTTTTCTCCATGAAGTCTGAACTGTAGTTACATTTGACTTTTTTTAGCTCTTCATCCAGAAAACTTACTTTTTGGTTTAACTCCATATGTTTTCTCTACACTCGGGACATAGATGAAAAAGGGATCTTGTTTTCAAGATGAGAACTCTAACCTCTGAAGCACTTGTTCCTGCACAGCTCGAACAAACTACATTCCTACAGAAATCGCATGGATATCCAAATAAATTCCCCTTTTCCTCCTTCATAGTACATTCACTTTTACATTTATAACAGTTTGCCATTTTCAATTTGACGACTTTTGAGCAAGAGGATATGGCAACGCCGGATCTACGTCACACGTCACCTGTTAATTTAACACGTTGTTATAAACAATGTTTATGCCAATATACAAAAATTTCGAGCACTGCCTTTATTACCACACTCGTATTAGATATCAAAAACTGTGTTATGAATATTTTTTCCTTTTATTTATCGCCGAAAACTACAAAAATCCGAAAAAACTCTTCCCCAAACAAACAAAACAATATACAACGTTGCCGTCACGTTAATTAATTTAATTGTTTTATGTTTTTAAAATTTCTATTAGTATCTTCAACATTATGGCACTTCATTAGTGCAATCATTTGGTTACCTTCACTTGTTCCAATGGATGGATATACCCAACAGTAGAAATGTGTTTACAAATGACAGAAGTGTAACAGTAGGCTTAGATACGGATCCTATTTCGGATTGTAGTCTTCATCATTCTAGTTATGTGTTGTTTTAAGTAATATTCACAGGAGTCATGCAAGTGACGGTCTCTGCCTTCAGGATTTTTACTATGATTTTAAGAATGCTAATTATCTGGGTTTAAATCACTTTTTAGCCAGTATTGACTGGGGGGAGGGTCAGTCACATCACAATGTCAATATGGCACTGGAATATTTTTTTGAGGTTTTAGCATACAGCATATCTTTATTTGTGCCTTTAAAGAGATACAGAACAAGTACGTATCCGAGGTGGTTTTCACCTGAGTTACGACAACTTACTTTTCAAAATAGAACCTCACATAGAATTTACATTCAATCAGGATCTCATATTGCTTATAGAGAATTTTCAAGATTACGCTCGGAGTGTAGAGGATGCGAGAGATCAATTTTTTTTTTATTTTTATTTTATTCATATACGGGAAAACCCCATTAACAGTTTACAATAAACAAAGTATAATATAAACTTATGAAAATAGATTTGACATAAAAATAATCGAAACTAAGCAATACAACATTTCTCAATACTATCTCTATAAATTATAGTAAGCCAAGACCAAAACTAAAAAGTGACTCTTTCAAATTGCTTTTTAAATTCTCTTAAAGATATACCAAATATATCAAGGTGATGATCATTAACAACTCTAGAGTATCTATCCATAGGTGAATCAAAACCATACTCTGTACAGTGAAAAGGAACACAGAAGGATCTGAAACTATGTCTTCTATTTCTAGTAACAATATCAACATTAATTTCATTCAACAAATCCGAACAATCAATCGTGCTATTAACAATACCATACAGAAAAGTAAGCCCTACAAAAACCCTTCGATCTGAAAGTGCCTGCATGTTAAGTCGCTTCTCCAGCCCAACGTAATCGTGATTTTCAATCACTATTCTTAGTCTGAACTCACAAAAACGAAGAAACCTATGCTGAACTCTCTCCACAGTACAACTGTGAACTGCATGGTATGGAGATCAAACAACTGCACCATACTCTAGTTTCGACCTCACAAATGCATAATAAACACCCTTAACAGTATCTACGGAGAAACTGTTACAGTTTCTCAAAATAAAACCCAACATTTTAGAAGCCTGCACTGTAGCTGTGTTCACGTGATCGACGAAAGTTAGGCCTTCATCAAAAATAAACCCTAAGTCTTTGACCTTTTTTTACATATTTTAAATCTTCTCTATTGATTGAATAAGAAGTATAATATTTTCTTTTCCCCTTAAAAAAACTAATCTGACATTTGGAAATATTCAAATACAGTTGGTTAGCACTGCACCAATTGTTCAATCTGTCCAGGTCATCCTGCAGGAGCTGTTGATTGGTCACAATATATTGCTAGGGTCGACAGTGAATTCAAATCTGATCCCAGGTATTTTTGGAAAATATGTCAGAGATAAGAGATAACTTCCTAAGTCCATGTTTATGGTGAGGAGCTGGCTGATGATGGGCCAGAACATTGTAGACCTGTTTAAAAAGTACTTCGAGACTGTCTATACACCGGGCAATGATGTTAGCTTGTTGGAACTGTCCACCCCCTCTAATATGTCAGAGAATTTCTATTTCAATCCTATTTCTAAAGAAGAAATATACAATAAAGTAGTTAATCTTCCCAATAAGAACACCTTGGGTCCTGACGGGATTCCTAATTGTTTTTAAAGCAATGTATATGCATTCTGGTAGTTCCTTTGCATATGTTATTTAATAAGTCAACCTTTCCAGACCAGCAGTGTCAAAAATATTGTCACTAATTATAAGAGTGTATGCATACAATCATCGATTCCCAAGCTGTTTGACAGTCTCATCAGTAAACAGTTAAAATGGGTGTGTTCCAGGTTGATTAATAAATATCAGCATGGTTTCTGTGCTGGTCGTTCAGCAGTGACCAATCTGGTTACATACCATAATAAAATAACAAGCCTTGGAAGAGTATAAGCAGGTAGATGCTATATGCACTGATTTTTCCAAGGCATTAGATAGAGTGGATCACCATACTCTTCTAAAAAGATTACATGATGTAGGCTTCAGTGGGGCAGCTGTCAGTTGGATAGAAGGTGAAGTTGGGATCTTTTCAGTCGGAAGCAATTTTGGTCACGTCAGGCGTTCCTCAGGGAGGACATTGCTCTCCATTATTTTTTGATTTGTTTGTGGATACCATTTTCGATTGCGTTCGGAACAGTGGGGGTCTGGCCTTTGCTGACGGTTTTAAGGCTTTTAGAATAATTGTCCGATCAACAGCTACGGTGCAGGCTTCTAAAATGTTGGGTTTTATTTTGAGACAGTGTAAGAGTTTCTCCATAGATACTGTTAGGGGTGTTTATTGTGCATTAGTGAGGTCGAAACTAGAGTACGGTGCAGTTGTTTGGTCTCCATACCATGCAGTTCACAGTTGTATGGTGGAGAGAGTTCCGCATAGGTTTCTTCGTTCTTGTGCGTTTAGACTAAGAATAGTACAAATACAAATAATACAAATATATTTATGGACATTATGGTTACAAATACCATTGGGTCGTCAAAAAAAAACTAAAGCAAAAGTAAAACTTAAAAATAACTTAAAATAAAATAAGAGTAAGACTAAATTAACACCTAACGAAAAAACAAAAAATGAAACAAGTAATAAAGGAAACAATCAAAGTACAGCCAATTACCTGGATGGTCATGATTTAAAAAATTCTAGCAAAAGACAAACAACAAATAAAGGTATAAAACAGCAATTGAAAACTAAAACAGTTTGACGAAAATGAGCATAAAAAATGCAAGGATATTCCTGGTCACTAACAACTAGCAATAAACGCAGGTGTGACCTGCACTTGATGTGCAAAATACTCATTTATGGAATAAAATGGGTGAGAGCTAAAAAGGTGTTTAACTTTCCTTTTAAATATTATGTAAGCCGTTTCATTCCTCAGTGACGGTGGCAAGATATTAAAAACCTTTATCCCCATGTAATAAGGCCCTTTCTCATATATTGCAGTCGAATGGCTGGGCACCACAGAGCTGTTACATTTAAAGTTATTTTTTTCTTGAACACAAAACAGCATATATTAATTTTTATTTATTTTTTATTTATTTATTTAGACATAGGGATACATTGCTAGCAATATAATTAAATTTTACTTACAGTTTAAATTCTACCTAGTACTAAACATATTTAGCCAACAATATGGATCAAAGATCTGTGTATGTTGGCGAATAAACTAATTGAATACAATTATTTGAATGGTTATAGGTATAGGTATTAGCTCATCGAAAAAAAAATAAACAATAAAACCAATAAAACCAATAATAATACATAAGTTTAAGTATATACATACCACAAATCAGCCCAAACAAATATAAAATGCAGAGAACTAAAAAAGGAAAAAAAGAAAAACAAAAAAAGGGAAGAGAAAAAATGAAGCTGAGACAATAAAAATCAGAAATCCAAAGAAATCTTTGTATGTACAATCCAGTCATTCACTTTAGTCTTAATTTGCTTAAATGGTTTACCTTGTAGATCATTAGGTAAAGCATTATATACTTTAGGGCCAGTGAAGCTAACATGTCTTTTTGCTGCAACATGCTTTACTGATGCCAAAGAAAGATTTTGGTTTGTGGCATGCCTTGTACACAAAGTATGGATAGATAGATAGATAGATAATTTATTGGTGTCAATAACTTGTCTTACACAAGTCATAAAATTAAGAAGAATGAAGTACATGAGTTGTTAAAAATAAGGTTCAATCACTAAGAAACAGAAAATAAAATAACAATAGAAACAAACAAACCTACAACCCACAAGTCAACATAATTTAAAATGACAGACAGACAGAACCGTATAAATATAGACAAATATGCTATTAAGTATAGATTTAAGATATCATAACATGGGCATAGGCTGGTTAAGGATACAATAATAATAAAATAAAATAGTGATGGGCATAACCAAATTATTTGTATTCAAATAATATTAATAACCGAATGATTATTCGAATAATCATTCGAATAAATTCAGGTTAGCGAATTAGCGATCCCAGCCGGTTAGGAAGGAGGTTCAGCGTCATCGGTATCGTATTCGTAATTCGCAACTGCTGTAATTGTCTTATTCAGTATTGCTGAATAAATAATAGAATATGAGTAAATACTTGATTACGCAATATTATTGAACAAAATAAAATAAATAGCATTTTACGTTTTTAAATCAAAAATAATTAAACTCCAAAATATGATTCTTGGATGTGTTGATATTACATGTAATGAACATAATTATTAAAAATCTACTTTGCAAAAAAATATTTCTCTTTGTCTATGTATTTATAGTACTATAATAATATTAATAATTAATAGTACATATTATATTGTTATAGTTATATTACGACTTATGTATTGCTCTATTGCTCCTACATTCTAAATTCCAATATATAACCTAAAAACTGAACAAACATTAGGCCATAGTATAAACAAACTAGGCGATAACTGTTGTTATGTATTGGAAAGCAGGCCGTATTCATTACGAAGAAGTGTATGAAGTATGAAAGGGGCTGCTTGCTAATCGCATCAAAAAATATCGGCCGGCTGGATCAAAAGCGACCGCCTTTTATTTTGATTCTTTGAAGATGTCAACAAATTGCTGTATTTGGACTTTTTCGGCGTTCAGGAGGTAGGCAATAAAATTATGTAATCTTAACTTAATGTTCGCTAGTTTTCAACCCCCCAAGTTCGGCTTCCACATTCTACCGGTACATTTGATTTTTTAAAACTCATCTTTTATTCGAGCTAAAACATCGAAACTTGCTTCATAACTGACTTAAAGCCGATCCTTGCTCGTTGATCATTCGATGGATCGACGCGACTGCGATGCTTGTTCCTTCGTAGTTCGTGTTTTGAACTCGTACGTATCAGGTTCAGGTTATTTTTCATTCGAATACTTGTAGATGAAAATCGAATAATATAGGTTATTTTATTACAATGCCTAGATTTCTCGGAATTACATTGGATAGCAATCTATTATGGACAAAACACATTAACATCATGTGTAGCAAATTGAACCAAAATATATATGCCATACATAAGGTTAGGCAAACAATTAATATAAAAGCGGCCATAATGACATACCATGCTCTCTTTGAATCTGTTCTTCATGGGGTTCCTGTGCAATCACAAACTTGGAAAGGGTCTTTAAAGTGCAAAAATTTGCCATCCGAACAATTGCTGGTATATCATGGAACATTTCCTGCATGGCGTACTTTGAATCATGCCAAATATGACCCTGTTTGGGCTAATTATATATAATTAATTAGTAGATATGAGAAAAAACATTAATTATGTAAGGACATCGGATATACATGCATATCAAATAAGGGGTTGTAATAACTTAATTCTACCAAAAAGTAGACTCAGAAGATATGATACTAAAGAATTTAAATTATATAATTCTCTTTCACATAGTATACGTGAACTTGACCTAATAAAGTTCAGAAAGAAGATTAAAAGACTCGTTACGAAAAATTGCCTGTATAGTT
The DNA here is from genome assembly GCA_016904865.1 of Pissodes strobi. Lineage (NCBI taxonomy): Eukaryota > Metazoa > Arthropoda > Insecta > Coleoptera > Curculionidae > Pissodes > Pissodes strobi. Next base: position 56,531 of record JAEQML010041161.1, read on the forward strand.
TTTCGAAATTTTACAATCTAGTAGAACAAAGAGATACCTTTCTATGAGTGTACGTTGTATGTCTTTGTGATTATATTTTTGCGATTTTATTTTTACATTTCCATTTTTTATTTGTTTTTACAATTTAATTGCTGTTTTCGGCATTGGATTTTTGTAAGTAGTGTGTGGTCTATTGGTTTTGTTTCATTGTGTGACTTATCAACAAATACCATTGTATTTCTATGACTAATAAATACTTTACTTTACTTACTTACTTACTTTACTTTAATAACCGGATAACAGGTTATTTTTCATTCGAATAAGCCCATCACTAAAATAAAATGCACCTACACTACAATAAATTTTACTAGAGCAAGTCTTGAACAGGATCTGAGCGCATATGAGGTGTGGTTATAAACCCATCAACAGAGTAAAAGTTGTGTTGTAAGAGAGTATCTCTGATCAGAACTTTAAATTTTTTCAGAGTCAGCTGGCGATTGGGGCATTGTAATTTATTGTAAAAATTAAGGGGCAGTGAATTATTTTTTGACTTTTGCAGTTTTAGATAAGGGGGCCGTAATTGCTCTGCACCTCTTGTGTTATAAGAATGAAAATCGTCATTTTTTTTATATTTATCGTTATTTTTATGGGTTTCAACGAGGCAGTTAAGGATGTAAATACACGGAAGGGTTAAAATTTGTAAATCCATAAAAAACGGCCGACGGTGGTCCCTACAGTGAAGACCCAAAATTATCCTCAAGGCTCTCTTCTGGAGTCGAAAAACTCTTATTGAGTGAGAAGAATTACCCCAAAGATCCACACCATATGAGATGTGTGAATAAAAAAATGCATAGTATGCACTTAAAAGACAGCCCATATCCATAAAGCCTCTAAGCTGTCTCAGAAGAAATAAGCTTGAAGAGAGCCTTTTGCATAAGCTATCTATATGGGCATGCCATGTCAACCCATCATCCACAATCAAACCCAGCAGTTTAACATTTTCTCCACTGCGAACTTGAGGATTACTTGACAGAATCAGCCTCTGGGTTTTGTCCTCATTTAAGGTAAGTTTATTTCCCTCAAACCATATCCTGGCCCTTGACATAACAGAAATCATGCTGGTCTGCAGTTCCTCAACACTCTCGGAGGATGAAAGCTATGTTGTATCGTCAGCAAATAAAAAAGAGGGATTCGGCTCCAGAAACGTACATAGATCATTGATATAAAGTGTAAATAGTATAAAGTGTAAATAGTATGGGTCCTATTGCATTCTTATAATAATCATTATTTAGCATGAATTGTATCACAGCTTTAATATATAGTTGTTCTACATTTAATAAGTTGCTTTCTTGAAACAATAGTTGACGAGAATATCTTTTTGTTTTAAACATAATTATTTTTATTATACATTTTTGAGCTACATCTAGACTATTTAAAACATTCTTACTTACAGGCACTACCCCAAACAATTATCCCATAATTAATAAGAGACTCCACAAGAGAAAAGTAAATTGTTCTCAGTAATTTAAAAGCTAAAATATTGCGCAGTTCATAAAATTTATATATTACTTTTCTTATTTTGGTAGTGACATATTCTAAATGCTTGTTCCATTTTAAACATTCATCAATATAAATACCCAAATATTTTATGTACCTCACTAGTTCAACTTCGCCACAATCACAAACACAGATACAGCGAAAATACTGTCATAATGCACAGCTTACAAAAAAGTGGTGCATAAGAATCAAGATAATTAGCTTTTGCACAATAAAAATACAAGACACAGCTTGGGCATTGCTGCCCCAAAATAAAATACCATACAATATACATGAGTGGACATATGCATAATAAAACATTAAAAGAGAATGTTGGCTGATTCTATCCCTCAGATTATAAACTGCATAGCTTGCCGAGGATAGCCTTTTACATATTACTTCAGCGTGATCACTCCAGTTTACATTATTTCTGTTTATAACCAGACCCAAAAGTTTAATATTCTGAACTTGTTCTATCTCTTTATTTTGAATTTTCAAAGTAAATCTATTGCCATTTCGAGTTCAAAATTAGTTTTACTAGTATTAAGAAGAAGTAAATTTATATTGCACCATTCTTGCATTCTACCTGCGGCAGAATTCGCTATTTCAAGAGCTATATTCTCATGTTTATGAGACACAACTACTGAGGTGTCATCAGCAAATTGCACTATGGATAAATTGGGGGCTCCCACACGCGCATGCAAATCATTACAGAATATAAGAAACAAAACTGGTGACAATAAAGAACCCTGGGGAGTACCTGTGGGGGTTGCAGCGAATTCGGATTGATATGTGAAATTAAGGATATTGTCCTTTGTGGACTTCACATGCACAGTCTGGGTCCGACCCTGCAAAAATGATCCTATTCATCCCAAGGCGGAGCCTCTTACACCCGCTCTTTCAAGTTTTTCGAGCAAAATTTCGTGGTTCATAAGATTAAAAGCTTTGCTCAAATCAAAATATATGCCCAAAGTAGTTTTACCCTCATCAAGAGATTCTAATATAGATGTTATGTGATGAACAAGAGCTGTCTGAGTAGATTTATTGTTTAAAAAACCATGTTGAGAACCACTAAAAAATGAGTTATTGTGCAGAAAAGGCAAAAGTCTTTCATACATTGCTCTTTAAAATATTTTTGAGAACACAGAGGGCACTGCTACAGGTCTATAGTTAGCAATATCATTCTTACCTCCTTTCTTGTGAATAGGGATGACTTTACTTTTTTTTAGTACTGTTGGAAATTGTCCTTCAAGGAAGGATGTATTAATTATGTAAGATAGGGGTTTTGATATAAAGCGAGCAATCGATTTTAATAAATTACATGGAATTTCATCCAGACCGGCTGATGTTTTATTACAAGTTCTGTTAACAATATGTATAACCTCATGCTCGTCTACCGGTGTTAAGAAAAGAGAACTACTGTAACTATCCCTGGGTCCACAATGGTCCCCACCCACACCCCTTCCTATGTTTAGAAAGGGGCTTTCACTAAAAAATGCACATATTACATATTATATCTACATCAGTTATTGTATCGCCGGCCCTGTTGCCTGTTTTAGTATATTCCAGACAGAACTACTTACATTGTTTGAGTTTAAGATCTGATCGTCATAGTATTTCTTTTGACGTTCGGTTAGTAATTTTTTGTATTCAAACTTTTTCTCCGTATATAATTTAGTGACATGTTCGCTATTTGAGTGGCTTTTTAGCCAGTGCAGGTTTTTTAGCTCATTGGAAAGCTGTAGTATATCAATGCCTTTGCCTTTGTCTGTCCTCGGGCCAGCCTCTTCTCACATTGCGTAGAGGTGTACATTGTGTGTTCCGTTGACCCATTGGATTCCACCTTCTGTCCATTATTGGATTGCGCCTGATATTTGTAAAATGGTTAAACATAACCCCAGATGGCCAGAGGTCTGAGGTCATTATTTCACCTAATGAGTCCTTAGAAATTCCAATTTTGAACGAGCTGTTCCATCTGTCTTTTCGGGTATAGATTTTTTCACATATGATATTTTTTACTTCTGTATTGTTTTGAATATATGATACGAGATTATCTGGAACTGTTTCGGGAGTCAAACCCGTTACAAATACCCATGCTCTACTAGATACTGGATCTCTCAGCAACTTTTAGATCTGTGGTATTTTCTCTGGTTCCCATTTGATTGGTTGGGCGCTGGATACTTTGGGTTGATAAGGTAGTGTTTCTATTCATGTTTGTATGCTGTCTGTCGGGGGAAGTTGAGCCTAACGGCAAGTTCATATATTTTTTTAAGGTGGCTTCAGCAACTCCCTTTTTTACAGTGTTGATGTCAATAACTGAGTTGGAAGGCTGGATTGTGTTGATAGCAGCAACACCAGGTGCTTTTGTTTTTATTCTCCTCTAGTGTCTCATTGGTATTGCTGTGTTTGGGAACGGAATTTGAATTGGTCTTGATATGTCCTTTAATGTTCTTTTCTAGTTCTTTGGTCATTTTGTCCAGTTTGTTTTCAAAAGACTTCTTTAGAATGTTTAAGGAATCTCTCCAGCTCATTCTTAATATCATTTAGTTTGTCAGTAAAAACAACTGATATGCCCTCAGTGGTTCCTTTTTGCTGTATCAAGAACCCCTGGTATACAGCTTGAGTAGGCAAAAAGCATTGTTCTTTTACTCAGTCTCGTCACATGTCACAGAGAATTTTGTACTTTTTTTCATCTTCATTTATGGTTTTGGTGCATTTATAACATGCCATTTTGTAAATGCAAGAAGAAATTCGGTTTACACAATTTTTGCTTTTGAGGTTAAGTTGAGTTTCTTCAAATTTCCAAGTCATCTCACCACTTTTTAGTGAAAAACTTGTTTGTGCTTTAGCAGTAAGCCCTACACCTACTGACTTAACTTATATTTTTCAATTTTGAATGCCTACTTTTCAATTTTATGAAAATCTCTCTGCTACTAAACACAACACACTTGCGCGGCCATGATTTGATGATTTTGATTGTACAGGGTTATCCAACGAGGACTAGACAAGGCGATTTTTTGACTATCCCTGTACTTTTATAAAAAAACTGAAATAGCCATCTTATGTAATTTTTTTCCGCGAATGCGGATATGTTCAGCAAAAAACAATTGAACATCAAATAAAAGTGCTAGGGGTCGCTTTGATATTTTTTAAAATGGAAACCCTGTATATTACTACATTTTTGGACTCTCTAGAAAAATCTAAACACATTTTGTGTATAATATCCTATACCTATCTTTAGTTGTTTACCAAATATTGACAGTTGAAAGTCGGGCATTTGGACAGGCTCTAAAATCTAAACCGCACGAGATCAAAGAAAACGGTTTGCACATTCCTATCCTGGGTTTTCATAAGTTATCGAATGATAGTAACTTTGAATTTAACCGGAGGTTTACAAGTTCCGGTAAATTTTATCCGCAGGTTAAATTCGAAGATACTGTCATTCGATAGTTTATGAAAATTTAAGATAGGAATGTGCAAACCGTTTTCTTTGATCTTGTGCGGTTTAGATTTTAGAGCCTGTCAAAGTGTCAAAATACCCGACTTTCAACTGTCAATATTTGGTAAACAGCTAAAGATAGGTATAGGATACTATACACAAAATGTGTTTAGATTTTTCTAGAGAGTCCAAAAATGTAGTAATATACACGGTGTTCCATTTAAAAAAATATCAAAGTGACCCTTAGCACTTTATTTGATGTTCAATTGTTTTTTGCTGAACATATCCGAATTCGCGGGAGAAAATTACATAAGATGGCTATTTCAGTTTTTTTTTTATAAAAGTACAGGGAAAGTCAAAAAATCGCCTTGTCTAGTCCTCGTTGGATAACCCTGTACAAATAGAACTCACAATGTCAATCAGAAGTTTGCCTGTTTTTTTAATACCTTTAATGAGCTCATTATCATTGCATTTCCACTGAGACTCGTTCATAAGTCAGAAAATCACTCTAAGAAACTTAATAAATGGATTACTCCTGAACTTGTCTTGGAAGGAATTAAATTAAGAAAATTGCATAAAAGTCTAAAACAATCTGGCAACTCTGATTTCTTGGATCAATATAGAGTGACCGTCAAAGTCCACAAAAAAATGTAAACGCAGCAAAACTGAATTATAATTCGCAATTGCTTCTCGATTCTTACAATTTGTCGAGAACAGCATGGGGCATTATTACGAGCCACACAAACCTTAGACCTCCAGCAAATGGTCCCCCCAATTTAGTTCTTTTAGAGGCAAGCAAATAGAGGGAACTGATTATGTAGCTAATGCTTATAACAAGTTTTTTATTAGCTCAGTCACTGACCTAACCAACAGTTGTCCAATTGAAAACAATAAACTAACTCTTCAAAGTTCTGTACAAAATTCAATTTTCCTTGCTCCTTACACAACTCGTGAAGTACTGGATATTATAAAATCTGAATAAAAAAAGTGGTCGAGTGGTCCAGATTCGATTCCTTGCAACTTAATACTTAAATGTGTTGATCCTTTACTACCAGTTTTAACAAAATTAATAAACTTATCCTTTGAACATGGTGTCTTCCCGGAGCCTTTAAAAAACATTAATTATACCAATTTATAAAAAGGGTGATAAAAATCAAATTGAAAATTATAGACCTATAGCACTACTGTCTGTGTTTTCTAAAATATTTGAAAAGGCCTTTAAGAACCGTCTGGTTCAATTCTTAAATAAACATAAAATATTATCTAATCGACAATTTGGTTTTCGAGAAGGTCTATCTACAATTTATTTATTTATTTATTTATTCATTACGATTAATTTGGAAGTTTTCTTTTGGTTTCTCTTAATGGAAAGCTTCCCCTTTAAGAACTCTTTAATTTTTTAGTAAAGCCATAAAGCTGGCATTTTTTGCCAAGAAACTCTCGAATCTGGAAGTCAATCTAATATACTTACTAGATGTAGTCTTCTTGGAAGAATATCTCTGGTTTGCGCAAATGCGCATTCTCATTTCTCCACCAGAAAAGTAAAGTGTAGAAATTAGATAGTCAAAATCAAAATAGTTATTTATGCAACAAGTGTGTAAAGTGACTCTTTTTTATGAATGGGAATATTGTCGCATGGGCCGTAGGCGAATGCGACAATCTCATGAATAAAAAAAGGGTACTTTACACATGAGTAGCATACAAAATTTTTTCTACTACCGAAAAATATATGAAAAAACAAAAATATTACTTTACGCACTAGTGCGTAAAATAACTTACTTTACGTACTGCACATTAAAAAGGCCTATTTTACGAATCTTAGAGAGTGCGTAAAGTGAGTATTTTACGCACGGTAGTAGAAAAAGTACTTTATTGACTTTATTGACAAAGCAAGCTATTTGCTAAAATGATCCTTCACCTACATAAAATAAATAGTAGGTTGGTAATATAAATACAACACAGCATTCAAGATAATCACTAAATTCTAAAACCTAAAGCAGAGACAGGAGAACAAATAACATTTAATATCTTACATACAATACATATCACATTGTGTAAATTAATAAAAATATAGCAAAACAGCAGGCATTTTTAAGAGAGTGAGTCAGCATAATACTCAGTCAAGTTGTAGTTCGCTTTCCCAACAAGCAATGCCTTAAGGGACCTCCTGAAACATTTTAAATTACTGAGAGTCCTAATTTTTCCTAAATTTTTCTGCCTTCATAAATCGAAGAATTTTTCGTTAATGTCGAGAGCCCGCCGCGTGACTTGCTGATTCTTGTATACAAGAGTAAACAAAGAGGTAAGAGCAAGAATTCTCTGAGACAAAAAGTGAGGTCGGCAAGATTCTCTTTGGCCCACATTTGCGATGAAGTGGACAGCCTTCTTCTTTTTTATCATTCAATCAACAATCAATAATTTATGCATTCCAATTACATATAAGAATGTTTACATATGTCAGATAATATGAGCAAAGATTACGTAAAGTAGAGCCTTAATAATAAAATATAATAATAAACAGTTTCCCAATTAATATAAAATAAAAAAGTTATAAATTTAAAATATGAAGTACGAATAACTAAGTCCAGACTAAAAAGCATTACATAACAGCAGATCCAAGACTACTACAACAGATTAAAATTTGAATTGAAATACTACTCAGGGGAGTAGAAAGCTTGACCAGTAAGAAACTTTTTTATTCGGATTTTAAATCCAGAGGCAACAGGCAATATATTAAAATATTTAATCGCCAAATACCCTGGGCCGTCTCGGCATCTTTGCAGGCATCGGTAAGCAGGAACCAGATCGCCCCTGGCACGAGTGTTACAGTTATGCACATCTCGATGAGTTGGATAGAGGGAGGTCTAAATTTTCCCTTACATACACCAGGCACACAAACAAATAGAGACAAGGCACAGTTAAAATTTTTAAATTAATGGAGGCACTTTTGCAGTCCTCTCCATAACCCAAACCAGATATTACCTTAACAGCCCTCCTCTGCAATCCAAAAACTCTATGTCTCCCTGCCGAATGTCCCCATGCAAGGATTGCATAGCTGATATGTGTATGAAAAACTGCAAAATAAGTTGTTCATCTTACATTAGCAGAGACACACTGAGAGATATGTCGGAGGCTTCTAGCAAGTTTTCTAGCAAGGGCACCAACATGCTCACACCACTGTAGTTCGAGATCCAACATCACACCCAGAAATGACACTGCCGAGACATTCGGTGTCTCCTGTAGCCCTCTGAGGGAGAGAATCATCATCTGCGTCTTCTCTGCATTTAGCAGCAGCCTGTTAGAGCAGAACCAGTTTTCTGCCCTCTCCTGTGCCAACCTGATAGCCTCCAACGCACCATCCAATACATCAGCAGCAAGAGAAACAGTGGTATCATCAGCAAAGAGAGTATATTTAACAATTTGGTCACTATAAGGAAGGTCATTGACAAATATTAAAAATAATATAGGCCCAAGAATTGACCCCTGGGGTACCCCTATTTTGATCTCACCCGCCACTGAAGACACCCCTGCCACCCTCACTACTTGACGTCTGAGTTCTAGGTATGAACGAATCATGTCCACACTTATGATGTTAAAATTGTAATATTTAAGTTTGCGAAGGAGGATACCATGATCAACACAGTCAAAGGCTTTGCTCAAGTCTAAAAATAAAACAGGCTCATACTGCATATTGTGAAAAGCATCCAGAATAGCGGATACAAGATCCACTATGCCGTGAACTGTTTTTCCTGAAACCGTGACATGGGAAAAAATATTTTCAGTATTGAAAAAATCCACTATTTGAATGGCCATACATTTCTCCAGAACTTTCGAAACCACAAGCAGAAGAGATATTGGCCTGTAGTTTTCGGGTTGGCCCGGATCCCCTTTCTTAAAGATTGGAGTCACACATGCAACCTTAAGAACATCCGGAAACACAGATTGACTAGTTTGGTCAGAGGAACCAGTATTTAATTTTTGACTGATCTTAAGAGTCTTATGTTAAGGCCATATATGCCCCGACAATATTTGTTGTTTAGCTGATCCAAAATATCCCTTATATTATTAAAACTTACCTCCTTAAACGAGAAGGCAGATTTAGGTTTGATGACATTATTTAAGTATGTTAAGGGGAATTCTGAATTTTGCAAACTATATGATCAGTTATATTAGAAAAAAAGTTATTAAAGAACGAACAAAATATTCACAGGTGTCGGCTACTAACACCCCAAAATGGAATTCCGTATCTGAGGTGTGATTCAAAAAGGGCAAAAATAGACTGGGCCAAGCTCCAAACGCGTCCTTCTTATTGCAAAACATCCCGACGAAAGCCTCCCGTTCAACTTCAAAATCGAAGTTCACCGTCAATCAAAACACTCGGGAACTTAGTCACCGCCGCCTCCCGAAGAGGATCGTCCCCCAACTGCAAGCCGTGCATGTCACACTTAAACCCTACAATATTAGTTTTCTTAATATTAAAAGAAAGGCGGTTTGCATCGCACCATTCTTTAATCTTTAACAAGTCATTAGTAATTCTTTCTCTAAGTTGTTCCGCTTCCTCACTGTGCCACACAACAGAGGTGTCGTCAGCAAAGAGTGTAAATCTACCTGAAATTTTAACTTGGATAAGGTCATTTACAACATAGGTCAAGAAGAGAAGGGTTCCTAAGACAGACCCCTGCGGTACCCCGCACTCAATCCCCATAGCCGCCGCCCGCTCACCAAACACAATGACCTACTGACTGCGACCACCAAGATAGGAGGCAAACCAGGCAAGACCCAAAACCCATATCTCTCGAGTTTTGACAGCAGTATTCCATGGTCCACCCAGTTAAATGCATTTGACAGATCACAAAACACTGCTGCCGCCGCCTTTCCCCCATTGATATAATTCCAGGAAACTGAAGATGGCGTCATGGGTACCTTTTGAGTCTTCAAATCCAAATTGGTTTGGCGCAATCCCATTATGCGTCTCGAGATACCTCCATATTTTCTCAACTACCTTTGAAAGGGTAAGCAACAGGGAAATAGGACGAAAGTTAGAGGGTTCGTTCAGAGCGCCTCCTTTGTGCAGGGGATGACTATTGCCGGCTTAAGGCATGACGGAAATGTACCATTAGACCAGGCATCATTAATAGCCGCAGTCAGGCAACCGCAAAAGGACTTTCGCCGAGATTCCATCATCACCAGAGGATTTCCCATTCCTTATGCAAAACGAGTCATGCATGGAGAAATCATCCAGAAACGAAATAGGATCAACAGCCGTCGACAAATTTCGGGTCAAACTACCCGCGATGCTGTGAAAAAAAGTATTCAATCCATCAGGGTCGGTTCCAATCTCGTGACAGCCGTGGCCAGACCAACAATAGACCAGCTCTCCCGCTGCCTATTCCTAGCGGTCAAGAGCTTCTCACTATAATATAGTGTTTTTGCAGCATTAACAACCTTCCGGTATATACTGCGGTACCTATTACAGTTGGAGGTAAAGCCTACATTATCACAAAATTTCTTTAAATGGTTGAGTGAGAGAACGTTAGCTACAGATAATTTAAGGCCCTTTGTAACCCATGCCCACGATTTACGCTTCCGGGGCTTTGATTTTCCACCGCATGGGGAAAGAACTTTCAAAAATATCAAGCGCAATAGCATGGAACGTAGCAATGGGCTCCGGAGACCGCCCTATACCAAGCCAATCCACATCAAGGCACGAATCACGGAAATTATCAAAGCCAGCCCTGTTAAAAATTCGACCACGCCGCCGTGTAGTCTTCACCTTAGTCAATATATTGGCAAAAGTACAACTCACCGCCACATGATCCAAAAGTCCCGCGCCAATAACCGAGCATGAGACATTGTCAAAATTCGAGGACACATAATCAATCGTAGTGGCCGAATTCGCGCTTATCCGAGTAGGTGCGTCAACATGCATGCTTAAACCATGATGTAGCCAAGTTTGTAAGCAAAACAGTATTAATTGAATGATTTTCACTAAAATGTATGTTTAGATCTCCAGCCAAAATTACCCTAGAATAAGAAGGGAGTTGTGACAAAATAATATCAGCCGATTCAAAAACTCCGTAACTTGCGTCGAGGGAGGACTGTAAATACAAAGAATATACAAGTTGGTCTGCTTACAAAAACATAATGAAAACTCAAAAGCACGAACGTATTAGTAGTGTCACGGCTAGCGACCATTCGAATGTTTTTGTGCTACCCTATACAACAACAAACATAAAAAATAAACATAGTGCTGGAGATGATGAAATACCTACAAGCCTTATTCGTCAGGTGATTCCGGCAACCATTGATGTCATTTGTTATATTATTAATAATTGCTTGAGCGAGGGTCATCAATTAAAGTTATCCGCTATTAAGCCACTTATAAAAATAAAAGAGATAAGTCTACTTTCTAGTTTTTCTAAGTTCTATGAAATTGTTATGCGTGTAAAGCTAGTCGAATTTTTGGAGTAATGCAATGTTTTCTCTGCAAACCAACATGGATACCTCCCCAAGAGATCTACACAAACTGCTATTTATTAATTTACTCAAAACTGTTTTGGACCTCTTGGAGAGAAGCGACGTGGCACTGGGGATGTTTCTAGACTTGTCCAAAGCGTTCGATTGTCTGAACAGAAACATTATTTTTGAAAAGTTATGGCTTTATGGAGTTAGGGGAACTGCTCTTGACTTATTTAAATCCTACTTAAACGGAAGAACGCAAAGGGTAATTTTGAACAAAAATGGAATAAACTATAAATCAGAAATATCGCAAAGTACAGTGGGCGTTCCTCAGGGAAGTATACTGGGTCCTCTCTTATTTATAGTATATCTAAATGATCTAAACTATCAAGCAATTAATCCAAAATTTTGTTTAAATGAATATGCTGACGACACAAACTTAGGTGGATCAGATATTGGTGAACTGAACGAAAATGCAAATGAGCTATTCTCGTTAGCAAAAACTTGGCTTAAAACAAATATATTAATTTTAAATTAAACTAAAACCAGTACTATGTTATTTAGAACTAAATTAAGTAAAATCACTAAACCTGAATCTATTCTTGTTTGTGACAATAATTTTGAAATATCCAACAAAACAAAGTTAAGTTTCTAGGTATTTATATTGATGAATTTCTAGACTGGTCTTATCATATTGAATATCATAATGATAAACTTAATCAAGTTTGCTATTGTATTCGTGTAGTGTCTAAATATCGAGATGACTCAGCTAAAAGGACACTGTCCTTTGCGAATTTTGAAGCGACAATGAGATATGGTATTATTTTTTTGGGGTGTAAATTCCAAGGCTCAAAGCATATTTGTTATTCAACAGCGAATGTTAAGGATAATTTATAAAATGTCGCCATTATAATCCTGCCGAGGAGTCTGTAAGTCCAAAGGACTGCTTACAGTTTATGCTTTGTACATATATGAGATGGTGATGTTTGTTTTTAAAAATAAGTCGCAATTTGTATCAAATTTCAATCACAATTATTATTATCCTACTCGCACAAGTGACATTTCTTGTCCGAGGCACAGGCTAACATTATTTGAAAAAGGTTCATACTATGGGCATCAAATGTTATAACAAGTTGGATATTAATATTAGGAACATTACCATAGAAAAATTAAGAAAACTAAAGCATTTTCTCGTAGATATGGAACCCTATATTGTTCATGATTATTTTAGATAAGTAGGTAGTCTTTTATATGTAGGTATTGTTAATATGTAGGTACTGTTTTTGTCATTTTCATTTTATTTTTGCTTTATGCATTTTTGTGTAAATCAATGTAATTCTGAAATAAAATATAAACAAATAAATAACTAAGCTTGCCGCGTTACGTTGTTCCATATGAGTCATCGCCGACCGAAAAGTTTCCGCATATAGCGAGGCCGGGCGAAGACGCCGGGGGACGCTTCAGGATTAGTCCCCGAGATATATTCTACTGGATATAAATAGCGCGCAGAACGCGTGTAGTTTTTAGTTAATCATTGAGTGTTGAATTGTAATGAGCTATTAGTTGTAAAGTTATAATAGTAGTTTAGTGTGTTTAATTGTATACAGTGATAAAGAATAAAGAGAGTAAGTATTATTTTCAAATAGTAAAAGTTGTGGTTTTGTCAGAACCCACGGAAACACGTAACATTCGGTGTCAGAAGTAGGATTGTGAAGGGATGGGACTTGTGAAGCGTTCTTCAAGGGTACAAGTACATCAACGAGACCGTTTTGATTGGTGGATTCTCTGAACGTTTTATAATATCCTATGGTCAATACAAGGTAACAAACAGCAAATATGGAACATAAATAAAATGTTGGCCGAGTTTATGGAAAATCTAGAAGTTGAGAGGCATGCGGTACGGGAAGAGGATGCACGTAAAAGGCAAGCAGAACAGGATCGGCATCAGAAACATTTTCAAGATCAAAAAGATAAAAGGCAAGCGGAACGCGAAAAGGATGAACGTAGAAGGCAAGCAGAACAGGACCGGCTTCAGGAAATTTTTCAAGACCAAGAAGATAAAAGGCAAATAGAACAGGAGTGGCTTCAGAAAATTTTACAAGACAAAGAAGATAAGAGGCAAGAGACAGAAATGGATGCTGGATGTAATTGTAGGTGAGCAAGGAAAATTACAGAAAATATTGGATGGACAAAATGAGAAATTTGAAAAAGAAGTAGATAATATACAAAAGGAAGTTGGATATGTACAAAAAGATGTTGGAACTGTGCAACACAGTGGAACTGTGAAAGAAATGATGAATCTACAAGCGGAAATTACCAGACTAAAAAATCAAGGACTCACCGAGAGGGTATTCGCCACAGGATAGGATATTAAATCTCCAACGTATGAAGGAATTTTACATATAAGAAGGTTCAAGTAGTTGATAGTGATCATAGGACGATATTGACAGAGTGGAATATTTGTATGCAGAATAAGTGCACATCATTCTGTACATGACATTTTCGGGATGATTCCATGAATGAGTTTAGACTGGCACTTTGCAGAGAAGATTGGTCAGGATTGGACGGACTAATGGATATAGATGCGGCTTTCACTTATTTGTTGGAAGTTTTTAAATATTACTTTGATTTGTTCTTTCCACTACAAAAAGGTTATAGTAAGGAAAATGGAAAACAATGGGTCAATAACGAGATTAAGACGTCAAGTGAAAACTTAATGTTTTTATTTCAGTTAACAAAAACCAATGATAATTTAGGGGAATATTACATCGAGCAAAAAAGAAACATACATAATTAATTAACAATACTAAACAAGAATATTATCAGCATAGAATATCGGGTGCTTCTAATTCTGTCTCTTGTGCTGGAAGATAGTAAATGAATTATCTAATAAGGTAAAATAGCAAAAAAAAATTAAGGTAGGCAAATCAGGTACAATTACAGATTGCCCTGAAACTATAGCCAATTCGTTTAATGTGTTTTTGAAATGCTCCCATGGAAATTGCTCAAAATATACCTAAAAACGCAACTAATATTAATTCCTATAAAAGCGGTTACCCAAATCTTAACAACAAAAAATTGTTATTGTTTCCATTTAAAAAAGAGGAATTTTATGCTTTAATAATGAGCAGTTTTGTTGTCAGGGAGGTATTAGCTGAGATTGTATATTTAATGACTTTTCTTATAAATCTTTCATTCTGCATTGGAAAGTTCCCCAGCAGCTTGAAGACAGGCAAGATAATTCCTATTTATAATAAGGATGATGTGCACTTGATGGAAAATTATAGGCCCGTGTGTTCTTCATTTTCAAAATTGTATGAATATTGTTTCTTGGACAGGATGCTGATGTTTGTATACGAAAATAACATAACTAATGAACATCAATTTGTCTTTCAGGGTGGTAAATCCACTGGAAATGCCATGCATGCATTATATAGTGAGATTGTACACTTCATGGAAGTGGGTGTCAGCAGAACTTTTGATTGTGTCAATCAAGATCTCTTGATAGATAAATTATTGTTTTACGGTGTTAAGGATAGGGCTTTCCGGTGGATTGAATCATTCATAAAGGGAAGGGAACATATTATGTGTCAATCTATCATGTTGGGTCTGAGAGTCGAGTAAGGATTAATTCGAAGTGTACATTCCCTCAAATGGGTGTTCTATAGAGCTCAGTGCCAACACACTGTGCCTTGTGTTATTTATATTGTACGTGAATGAGCTGCCTCGGACAATTTGAAGTCGCTGCTGTTCCCAACGGTTATAATCACGAACAAATGGTTACATCGCTAGTGGTAGCGCTTGATGGATGCTATCAGAGATCCAGAAATTTAGAAGTTGCTACGTCTAGCCAAATGTGATAACAGCCGTGAAGTTTTAGGTAGAGCCCTAGTAATCAAGGCATCTCTAAGCCAACAATCAGGCCCGTATAATGCCAGGAAGAAAAGCTGGCGAACAGTTGTGAATTAACTGAGCGGAATTTTAAAGAAATTAACCGAAGTTTTTATGACTACGGGGAGATTTCGGGAGCCACTAGAAGTTAGGCCATGTAACCGAAATGTTTGAAATCAGTGCTATCGATGTGGCAGGACTGGACATTTCAAAAGAGACTGTCGAGTACAAATATTCCAGGAGCTACTAAAAGATAGGCAACGTAACCGACATATTTCAAATCAGTGCTATGGGTGTCGCAGGACTGGGTATTTCAAGAGAGACTGTCGAATGCAAAGATTGGAGGAGCCACTAGAAGACAGGCCACGTAACCAAAATATTTCAAATCAGTGCTATAGATGTGCCAGGACTGGACATTTCAAGAGAGACTGTCGAATGCAAAGATTGGAGGAGCCACTAGAAGACAGGCCACGTAACCAAAATATTTCAAATCAGTGCTATAGATGTGCCAGGATTGGGCATTTCAAGAGATACTGTCGAGTACAACTACGATCTACATCTTCATCCAGAGACGCTAGGAGTTCAAAGTCGAGTGAGGAAGGGTTACAACAATATAACTTTAAGGTGCAGGAAGATTGCATAATAATGCGGATGCTTTATCCAGGATAAATTATAAGCATTGCCAAAGAATAGAGGATTACTTGTCAAAAACTTTAGACTTAGTCAATGATACCAAGTACTACAAAAAGCTAATGAGTAATCCTACCACTACTATGCAAACTAAGGCCAACAATCTTATCAAGTTGTTGAAGACACAGGGGCTGACGAAGCATTATCCAAAAAAATTACTACTTACAATTCAGTGGCTCCAAGACTGTATACTTTGCCTAAAATATACAAGCCAACTTTATCAATGTGGTCCATCAATAAATTGGCCCAATAGTACTTTACCAACATTTGTAACTAACATTCTTACTGCAGCATACGACAAGAATAATGATTTCTATGTGAGAGATTATTTTTCTTTCATTCAATTCATAAAAGGCCGTCAATTACCATACAACTGTGTTATTGTGAGCTTTGACGTTGCCTCTCTCTTCACAAACTTGCCGTTGGACGTGATTCTTGAAAGTATCAGACACCATGGGACATTTTCTCTCAGCATTGCACAATTGATTTGGATATGATGATAAAAATAATTACTTTTATATTTGACTCTAATTACTTCATTTTTGACAACCAATATTTGAAACAAATTTTTTGGTGAAAGTTTTTAACCCATGGGGGTTGGTTCAAAACTTTCAACAATTTTGGTCAATTTTGTACTTGATGACTTGGTCAGAGATTGCTTGCACAGACTATCTAGCTTTTCAGTTTCCGTCTATTTCCGGAAATCAGAAATGTTTCCTTTTTCAAAAAAAAAACTTATCAACTTTGATGGACGTGTAACAGTTCCGAACGCACTCCGGTTCTATTCCGTTTTTTCGTGGTTCCCTGCAATCACGTCTGTCTCTAGAGCTGTTCCTGCCCGCCTGTCATTTGTCTGCCAGAACTGTCAGGCGTCAAGAAACACCTGTTTAGCAAATATGGTTTTAAAATGTGTATGTTAATTGATTTTATATTCTATGTTCCTTTTAAAATTATCTACAATTCATTAATTGACAATGCCTGGTTGACGCTTAACAATTGTTATATGTAAAACGAAAGCTAATAATTACTATAAGAGATTGTTTTGGGAAATTGTTATATTAAAAATACTGATAATTGCCTAAATAAGAAATGTGACATCCAAAACTTAAGTTCCATTTATAATTACCTTCTTAAACTTCACAAGGATAAATTCCAGTCACTATCGGAACAGGAATTACCTCTTACAAACACCGCATAAATAGAATCATTTCCACAGCTATCTACTTTTTCAGTGTCCGCTTATTTCCGGAAACCAGAAATGCCTTTCCCCCCTTTTTCAAAAAAAACTTATTAAGTTTGATGGACATGTAACAATTCCGAATGCACTCCGGTTCTATTTAGTTTTTTCGCGGTTCCCTGCAATCACGTCGAGCCACATTTTGTGAAATTATGAATTTTATGCTTATTATTTAAAATACATATAATGTATTATATATTTTTATAAAGCTTATAACATTTCCAATCAAACGAAACAAAAATTTACAGGGTGTTCCATTTAAAAAAACAAAAGTTTGATTTATAGCTAAAAATTGACAGCTCACAGCAAAAATCTAATGACGCCACTGGATTCTACGTCAAAAACTGTATAAGAGCAATTTTTTAGCTTTGCGATATGTTAAAGGATAACGGAGATACGAGGGGGGTCCCAAAATGCATTATTTTCAATTTCGCCCTGTATCTCAGAAACGAAGCGGGCTATGAAAATTTTGTTTATACCATCGTTCTTTTCACAAAAAAAGTAGCACAGTATTGCGAAAACCGCAACTCTCTATCTTTACTCGTAAGTGAGATACCCCGTAATATCATCGAAAATGGGACACCCTGTACATATATACAGACAGTCATTCTTCTTTCAATCATTCATACTTCATTCGCACTATATATATACATTTATGGGTCCAAGCCCGTATGATAGAAAACAGTTGACGTTAGTCGTTAAAGTAAATATTTACAGTCAACCTTACATTTAGGTAGGTTATTTATTATAAACATTCACGCTTCATGTCTTACATTCATACTTCATGCATACGTTTATTCTATGTACAATCATTGGCTGGTTTGAGTACTCGCCAGTTGCAGGAAGGAGATGTAATGGAATCGTTGGAGGCTGACGCCACGATGCTATAAAACGTTTGGGGGAGAAAAAGGAAGCGCAGACGTCCGGCCTAGCAGTGTGTGTATTTGCCAGGCTTTGATGCGTGTTTGAACTTCGTTGCTTTGAGGCATCTTTGGTTAGGAATTCAGAATTCAGTCAGTTTTAGCGTTACGGCAACGGTAATGAGTCGGGCGACGCGAGTCTAACTGCTCGCTACCAATTTGCGTGGGCGAAAAATATGTAATATTGAATGTGCAGCACGGAGCGTCATAGTGACGCGAGTTTAGGACATGGACTGGAGCGTCGGCCGTGGCCGACCGGTCCGTCGCGTGCCTATTATAATAGATTCGCGCGGAGTCGGCCGGCGTCGCCCTATGTGATGGGCCCTCTCGCATTTTCTTTTGTGCGACGTTCGGTTCGTATTTGGTTAATAAATTACGGTCGCTGTTCGCTGTCTCACCTGGTACCTGGCGTTTGGATGGTATGTTCGTTGTTTGACTTTACTCAAACAACGGTATGTTTAATTGTTGTACGGAGTTGATTTGATAGTATAATAATTAAAATTTTAATTCAATATAATTATTTAGGGAGGCCTTTGTTCCATGTAAAATAGCGTAGTTTTCCCGTGTATTGGTCCGTGTCTCGGTCGGCGCTCTGGGTCGTATCGGGAGTTTGCCAGATTTGTAGTAATTTCCGAGCCATGAATTTCCCGGGTGAAAAATCTGCACGCTAGGCGATCGATGTGCTCTCGCACGTACTCCATCCCCGCCCAGTCGTGCAGATCTCTCGTCCGGGTGAGCCAGTTAGCTGAGAAGGCTGCTCTTAGATGTTTGTTTTGCATGACTTGGATTTTCCTAAGATGCGTCTCTGCGACCGCGTTCCACACTGGGGCGCCGTATAAGAGCGTCGGCCGAGTCACAGACCGATAGATAATCGACTTGTTTGTTGGACTAAGAAAAGAGCTGTGTCTTATTAATATATTTAGGCTGTTTGATAGCACAAAATTTTTGCTTTTGACATAGTTGATATGCTTGTGGAACCTTAGTCCAGAGTCTAGGATTATCCCCAGATATTTTACATGACTTTTCGGTTCGATGTTAGCGCCATTAAGGTTAAGAGGGGCCGCTTCATTATTTGTTCTTTTACGCGTAAAATTGGCGAGCTCCGTCTTGTTTACGTTAAGACGGATCTTCCATTTTTCATAGTATGCCAAGACTTGATCCATATGCCTGCTCAAGTTATTTACGGCCGTCTGCGCGTGAGGGGCGGTGGAGTAAATAGCGGTATCATCAGCGTATAAAGCCAATGAGGTTGCGGGCGTTTTAGGGAAGTCGGCTATGTAGTAGCTGAAAAGAAGCGGGGACAGTACTGTTCCCTGGGGTACGCCAGCATTTAATGGTCGTGTGGTCGAGATCGATGTGCCAATTTTCACGGAGAAATTACGCTCGGCAAGGTATGACCCGGCGAGTGCTGCAAGATGCATTGGAAAATTATGCTCAATGAAGAGCTTGTGCAGCAGTCCGCCGTGCCACACCCTGTCGAACGCTCTCTCGATATCGAGGAGTAGCAGGGCTGTGCAATGCCCATTGTTGAAGCCTTCGTAAATGTCTGAGACTATTTTCGCGGCAAGCATACTGGTACTATGCCCACCGCGAAAGCCGAATTGCTCCTTTTGGAGTATTCTCAGGCTCTCAGCTGCCCTGCTAAACCTCGGTAGCAAGAGTTTCTCGGTTACTTTACTCAATGTATTCATGAGTGATATTGGCCGATATGAGGAAGTTTGGTGTGGGTCTTTGCCACTTTTATGGATCAGCACTATCCTCGCTTCTTTCCAGGGGTTGGGGAAGTGCTGCAGACGGATTATAGCATTCGCGATGTGCATTAGCTGTATAACGGTTTTTGATGGAATATTTTTAAGAAGGAGATAGGGAATAGTATCAATTCCCGGAGCCTTGTTCTTAGGCAGGTGGCTTAGGACTTTTCGGATCTCTCCAGGGGAGATTCGGATTTGTTCGAACACCGTAGGTGGTATGGGGTAGGCGCGGCCACCGAACAGACTGGACTGCTCCGTGATGTACTCGTGCAATGGCACAGTATCTGGCGTGCTGCTGTGGACCTCCTCGAGGAAGTCCGCGAATGCCTCAGCCTTTCCCTGGTCGTCAAGGATGTCACGGCCTCGGTGATTTATCGCCGGGAATTCGGCTCGGGTACCGCGGACCTGCCTCGCGAGTTTCCACACAGAGCCGTCCTCTGTGCCGAGCTCATTTACGAAGCGCATCCATTTGGAGCTTTTGTGCTCTCGGGTTTTAGTTTTTATCTGTTCGGTGATCTCGTCTATTCGGCGCTTTTCTATAGCGTTGCGGTACCTTTGCCACCTGCGTCGAAGTCGATTCCGGAGATTAATAAGGCTCAGGATATCGTCAGGAAGAGTTTCCACGTATGGTTTCTTCCTGACTACCGGACATAGGGCGTCTCGTACGCGCTGGATGTTGGTGGTTAGAGTGTTCACTTGTCGCTCTAGTTCCTGGATAGTGTCTATTTGCCTCGGGATATGCGTGACTGCATTCATCTCCCTGCGAAACACGCGCCAGTCAAGGTTTTTGTATGAGACATATGTCTCATAGGCTACCGGCCGCCTGTCAGGCCTTAATGCTGACAGGCTAAGCTTGACCGGCAGGTGATCCGAATTGAGGTCATTTATCACTCTAAGAGTGTTGTTGTTGTTTATCCCTCGGGTCATCGCCACATCCAGGAAGGAGGGCCGTCTGTGAACATCAGAGGGATAATGAGTAGGGGAGTTTGGGCGTAAAAGCTGGATGTTCAGGTTGTCTTCTAAGGTTGACTCTAAAATGCGTCCATGTGAATTAGTATAATTGTCGCCAAGATTTATGTTGTTTGCATTAAAATCATCAATTAATAGTGATTTACAGCCTGGCTGCAGAAAGGCTAAGAAATCTTGTTGGGTGTAACGAGGGCCGTGCGCCGCATATCCCCCACTAATGCACAGGCCCCCCTCTAGTTCAACGCTAACGTGTTCTATTGCTGTGCGCAATCTCGTTTTTCTTTTGTATCGGAGGGACCTGTGCAGCAAGCAAGCAACGC
Organism: Pissodes strobi; assembly: GCA_016904865.1. Lineage (NCBI taxonomy): Eukaryota > Metazoa > Arthropoda > Insecta > Coleoptera > Curculionidae > Pissodes > Pissodes strobi. Next base: position 77,722 of record JAEQML010041161.1, read on the forward strand.
CGCCCCCGCGCCGATCTGGCCTGTCGTATCTTTCGATTACATAGCCACGGAATTTTAGGTTTATATTTGGATTTAAGTGCGTTTCGTTTAAGAAGACAACCTGGGGCTGGGATTTATACAGAAAATTGCGGAATTCGTCAAGCTTCTGCCTGATTCCATTACAGTTCCAAGAAACAATGTGTAACATTTATATTTATATGTGCTATTAATTGCCCTGAGTGTTGTATTTGTGCATTTCTATTGCAAATAATCGCAGCGAGGCTTGTATTAGAAGCTGCTTATCGCCGTTGCACTCTCTTAGCATTGAGGCATACTCATCAAGGGCAAAAAATAGCTCATTTAAGTTTATGAGGGAGTTGATTTCATTAACGACACTTGAAAGGCGGGTTATGTTAGCTATAGTATTGTTAGTTACAGCATTATCGCTTACCGGGTTTGGTGGATTAATACTCTGGTGTTGCGTAGTCCTGTTTTGTAGGGTGTTTGGGAAATTTTTGTCATAGGTGGCTCTCTTGTCTTCCTGGATTGTTCTTGGGATTTCTATGGGTGCATTTCTACCCCGGCCCTCGTTCTTTTCGCCATTCTGCCCCCGCCAGGCCGGCTTGGCGGGCAGAGGAGCAGGTTTGTAGTTCCGGCGTTGGTTTGGGTTTCGTTTGACTTGGTTTTCGTTTGACTTGGTTTTCTTTGATCTGGTCTGTTTTGAATATATAGACCGGACAGCTGGTGTCGATGGATCTATGCGGCCCCCCACAGTTTGCGCATTTGATCTGGTTAGACTCGCATGAGGTAATCTCATGGAGCCTGCCCCATTTTGCATTTGCTGCAACGCACATCCTTACGGCAATAGGTTGACGAATGGCCGTAGCCCTGGCACCTTTTACACTGAGTTACGATTTTTTCTGATTTGCGGTATTCCCAGGTGACTTTTATGTTTAATAGGAATTTTACATCTTGTTGAAGCTTACGTAGAGTGGTTTGCGAGTCGAGAACTACTAAGTATAGAGGCACTTTCGTCTTTTTCATTAGATGTATATTTATTACGTCAATGTTGTATGAGTCTGTTAGATCTTCCTTAATTTCTGCAAGTGGGATGTCTCCGTCTAGGCCTCTTAAGACATAGGCCTTTGTTTTCTGTGTTTTGTTGGCGTACGTGTGATAAGGAAGCCTGTTGTCGTCCATCATTTTCTTTACAGTTGCCCAGTCTCTCTCGTTTTCTGTGTAGATTATTGTGGAGTATTTAGTGTACTTGATGGTATAGTTTGTGATTTTCACCTGTTTCATATCGTCTCTTAGGGTCTTATGATTAGTAATTTTCCCCTGCAGGACGACGGGGGGTGGAAGTGTCTTTTTGATTTTAAGGCTTTCTTTTTGGGTAGTGCGTTTTGGGTGTTTTCATCCTCGTCCAGGTCACTGAGCGCCTCAAACGAGTTGCTCATTCTTACTGAAGGGTAAGGGTTTGTAAGGGGTTTTAAAAGCCCCGTTGTCTATCTCCATTTGAGTAGGAGCCTTAGTTTGTTCAAGTATCTCGTTTTCGAGAACCAAAGAAATACTTGATGTTGAAGCTTTCGATAAGAGAGTGTCTTTTGAAGGAGGTGTCGTGTGTTTATTTTCGGGGTCGACGCTAGGGTTCAAGATTAACTTGGGACGCTTTAGATGTTCGCGGCCAGTGTCGATACGAGGTTTAGCATCTCTTCTTTTAGGGTTGGAATTATGTTTCAGCTTGAGGTGCTCTACTCCCTTACTGAGGGCCAGATATACCTCTGTTGTTGA
>MU187106.1:0-12865 GCA_016904865.1 Pissodes strobi
GGCGAGCGACAGCCATCACGTCACGATGATGTCAACCATTACAACACAATATCCACAAAGAAAATTAAGTGAAATTGGTTTAAACCAACTACACCGACAGTGAACTGGCGACACTGTGGAGAGGGTTAGGAGTTTTAGCGTCACTTGTCTCCTATTAGCTAGAGAGAGTGTAGCTGGCGACAATCGAAACTCTGAGAACTAAGCTTTAGGCTCTTAGGCATCTCACGGGCGCTTTTAACGGCAGGCGAAATCGACGCTATTAGCTGATGATTAGTCCTCTTAAGCAGCATACCATCCTGCGATTGGAGTTCTGCATGTAACTGATATAGCTGCTGTTGATGACATGGTTTTTTGTTTTTGTTGGTGCCAAGAACATAAACCAAGATGAATTTTAGCATCTAACCATACAATGTTGGATTGAAATGTGTAAATAATGATCGTGTCATTTTCTGTATCAAATAAATTTGCTCAATACAATGTGAAATGTCTCGCTATGATTTTTCAACTAATTTCTTGAACAATCTTAACCCTACGATAAATGGTCTTAGAAAAATAGAGACCCATATTTTAGGATATCCCGTCCAACAGTAAAAAGTTTATTATTTTTCGTTAATTCAAAAATTGCAAAGAAATTAACATTAAGTTACAAAAAATACCTTAATGCTACTTTTTTAAATCATAAAAAACACAAAAACAAAACAATTTCCAGAATATAGAAATATAATTTTTATTTTTTGTAGTATTCAGAGCATATCGGTAATACAGATATTACAGATAAATTTAGAGTGTTCCAAGCAAAGATGCGATTTACATTTCTCGCAAAAATAATTGATTTTTCTGTCTTTACATAATTTGCAACATCCCCTTTTGTTAGTTTCTGGAGGCTCCTTTTGAACTTTAACTGGTGGCATTCCCAAAAATTGTCTTGCATCTTCTGGAGTTTTTTGAGGAAGAAATGTGTTTTCAACTCGACTTGCCAACTGCTCCCGTATAAGCTCAAACCCAAGTTTTTTTTTAAATTCCTTTCGGTTCATACTGTCCACTTTTTGGTTGTTTGTACGGTGGATAACAAATGCATTGATACCTTCAAAAACAGATTATTTTTACAAAAAAATATAAATAACAACAAAATAACAAAATACACCTGCAATATTTAGTACGCCATACAAGATAACCATCGACCACCTTTCTGGCTACATTATACTCGCTACATGGTTGCAAGTGCACTATGCACTCCTCCTTTGGTGACATTATAAAATGTCATATAAAGCAGTTAAATATCTATAGTTTGGGTTAGTTTGGGTTGTTTTTGTCTCCGGCCTCCTGATCCAAATTATTGTCATGGTGAAGGATTGATAACATTAGTACACATTTTCATCTTTTTGGAACAGACGAGACGGCGCCAAACTAATGTCTTCTGTAAATCCAAACATTGTGCTAAATAATCCTACGGTTTATGTTTGTACAAATTCAGGAGGAATTCCATTCCGTTCCAACCACTGTCAGTTTATGCTCGCTAAGCAGTTTCATAGCAACCTCTACACCAGTGAACCAATTATCCATGGATATGTTATGACTGGTTCCATATTTTGGTTCTCTTATGCGCCCCACTCAATAATATAATATATTATTGCTAATTGCATAAGGTCTCTCTATTAGTGAGCCTTCATAAATCTCCATGTTTACTGTATAGCATGTTCTGAAATCTGTAAGCGCAAAAATGTGAGGCCATACTTGGCAAGCTTATTCGCGACATACATTCTAAAACTGCACCTGCCACGAAATGCCCACAACATTTCATCAAGTGTGACATATTCCCCAATTACATAACTGTTTTTGCATTTGTTCACAAAAGCGTCGAAAAAAGTCTTATTGCTACTGAAACGCCCCTGACCCGGGTACACCTTTTTGCACCCAAAAGCCAGTAACTTTGTTGGACGTGATCGTAACAATAATAATAATAAATATTATTACTGTCGGCTAAGACCCTGTTTAATTGACGTTGTTTTGTAGTAGGTTCTAAAGTAGATGTTTGCGAAACGATTATCTCGAATAATAGCAATTTTTTAAGTGATCAGTCAATACTGGCAATGAAACACAAATGACCATTCTTTATATTTCTATTTTTCTTTACTAGTACAGTTTAATGAAAACGCAGTATTAATTTATAGAAAATAACCTTTAATCTATAAAAACTTAAATACAACATGACATGAATTTATCTATTAAAGGAAACATGTATATAAGAAAGAAACACATTATTTGCGAGAATTTAGTTACGATATTTCAATCAGACCCCGAACCAGGAAGTAAACCGTGACCGCTTAATAAGAAAATCCAAAGTATGTGCCCTTACACTGTGCTCTACGCTCGATACATTCACATTACTCATACGGAAAATATAATAATATGCATACCACCTCGTATACATGCACATACTAAAGATAATTAGTAACAAGCTGAGAGCGTAGCTGATAAGATCTGACCAAGACGTATAATATATATTTTTAGATACCCCCACGGAATTACGTCACAAGGTTCTTTTGGGGGGTTGTCCCGAAGGATCTTTTCGTGTCCCGTAGGCTCTTTTCGCGTCCCGTAGGACTATTGTACCCTTTGTTTAAGAATCTTAACACTATTAGCCCAACTTGTTATTCGGATATAAGAGAGTTTAGGTTTACTTGAACATCTTTGGTCACGATCACCTCCCCGTCCGAAATCTAATTAAAACCGCGTAATTTACGAGAATCTGATCACCCTAAAGCATGAGGTTTTGAAAGTACGACCGTCCCTTAAAATGATGTCTAAATATTAAATCGTAGTGAATTTAAGAGAACCCAAATAATTTACTTATCTGTAAAGAAGCCGTCTGGACTCCCCTGCGAGTTGCGCCTATGGCTGAGGTTTTAGGATTTGTTCTTAATTTCATTTGGCTCAGGAAAATTACTGATAAGCTCAATATCTTTGCAAATTTATATAAGCGGTGTGAGAAACTTGACTCTAATTGGATATCAGAATATGTGAAAATTTGAATAAGAGTTTTGGCGAGTGGATTCGGACACCAGTCTCTAGCCAAAATTAGAGAAATTGAAAATAGGTGGAAATTTTAACCAGTCTCAAGCTTTTAACAAAGCGAGTGGATTTATTATGCGCTTTTAACCAGTCTCAAGCTTTTTGCAAAGCGAGTGGGTTTTTCTTATTCTTTTAACCAGTCTCAAGCTTTCGCGAGTGGATTTCTTTCTGACGATCTCGTTTTGCCGTGGCGTTTTTATAGGCAAAAGTCCCCATTTAATGTGTGAGTGCGACAAGAGGCTATTAAAATTCCGATCTCACACATTAGAAAAATGTATTAAAAAGAGACGTAAATAAGCGTGCCGCGTATCTCCAAGGCTTGACTAGACCCTCTCTTTACCCGCGTCTCGGGATTTGCTTGCAAAAGTGCGTTTTTAAAGCTTTTTATAATACCGAGTGTATTTCAATTTTGCCGGTGAATTTAATTATTTTAGAACTTTTCTTTGTTAATTTGCATACCTAGGGTCGGTCTGTTTCACTACTAAAACGCAAACGGTTAATTCCCATGGTAGTTGGAAAAATCCTACAGCCAGACCCATCGCTGGTCCAATATTCCTCTAAATTCATTCATCTACAGTGTAAAACGCCTGCTATATATAACAAACTAAAACATCCTTGATTTCTGTTTTATAAGTAGGTGTTGCATATCTGCGGATTTTGGCCAGGTAAATGTTTATATTTACCACTATCAAATTTATCATATCTTCGTCAACTAAACAGCTCCAACATTCTTGCGCGCGTTTTAACAGTACGAACTCTTCCCCGACTACCAGGTAAATGGGTAATAATGTTGCAACCTCATGTACGCATATTTTTGAGAGGACATACTCTTTTTCATTTCAAACCGTCTTTTCCTTTATATATACCTGTTAGTTTGTGTTCATTTTCAATACCAATATCCTCTAGCTCTTGCTCAGTGTTGCTATCATGTTGACTCAGCTCTTCATTCCCAGGATCAGGGTCTGAATCATCCTCGTTATCTACTATGCACTTTCAAATTTTAAAATGCGTTCGGACTCTTTTTTATACGAGCACATGGTATTCTTGCAAAAATCTCAACGAAAATAAAAATACACGGACAATCAGCTCGACTTTGCAATTGCAATAAACTGAACGTTAAATGCGGCGGCGTGATTTAAATGCCTCGGGTCTGACAGGCCCAAGCGCAATCACTCAACAGAGCCGTGAACGTAATTATTTTATTGATTACAGGATCCATAATATGTATCTCTCTCTCTAAGAAGTTACCTGTAATATGAAATGTATTTTAAAGTTGATATGGGCCGGTCAGACCCAAGGCATTTATCGCAGGGTTAAATATTTCAACAGTATAGCAACCTCATTAAACGAAACAATTATTATCGTCGAAGATCTCGTCAACAAATGCCTCTATATCCCAAACCTTCAGCTTTCTCTCTTTGTGGAAATCGCTATACGGAAATCCCATAAAGTTTTAGTATTATAGGTCTCAAATATCTTTTTAGACTTTCCATCAGATAGGGGATATATATATTGGAATAAAGTCTCGGTGTACCAAAATGAATCAATTCCGCATACGGATGGCAATCGGGAGATCAATGGAGGGAGACACAAACCCACGTGATACGGCCGCATTGTTACACTAAACTACCGACTTATCTCTACACATTTATCTGGGAACATCTTTAGCTATTCTATTTCGGATTATGCCGGTGGTTCTCAAACAAGCTAGCGGAATATTCTTAATTTTGGCCATTTATGAAAATACAAGTTTTGCTTCATTAAGAGCTTTAAGACAAAAAATATGAAGAAATTTAGATATATACGCCTCAAGAAGAAAAATCGTCAACAATGAGCTTTTCTATTGAAATGAACATGGACTGGAAGGTAAAAACCTGTTAAAGGAATTTTCAAGAAGGTATAAGAAATTAGCCTCCCAAACAGCAGACGCAAATTCTTATTGAGTAAAAGAGACCAAATATTCTTTATAAAAGGTCTTACAACCAAGGCAAACCGTTAAGTGATAAATATTTATTAAGAACCTCCAAGAAAAAATAAAGATGTGCAGTTCAAGAAGAAAACAATATTTTTACAAAGCAAGGGTAAAATCTGCTACTCTTGAGCAATGTCCTTTTTCCAAGAAATTGAAAATAAAGGTAGACTGGAAGGTAAAAATATAGTAATGGAATTTACAACGTAAAAAAAATTAGCCTCCAAAAAAACTGACGCATATTTCTAGTTAGAAAAAAGAAAAAAAAACTTTTAAAAGTGCCTTAAAACCAAATGTGACAAATACAAGTTTTATTCCATTAAGAAATTAAAGCCAAGAAATATTAAGAACAAAATTTACAACACATAATTTTCTAACATATAAATAGACGAAATGTAAAAACAATGAATCAATTCTCAGCCTACGTACCCTGGTGTTTCATGCTCAGTTGAGAAAATAATGTGATGAATTGTATATTTAATACGACTGGAATGTAAAACACTCTTTTTCATTGTTGATTTTGCTTCGTTAAATTCGTGAAGAAATACATCTGGATGTCAGTGTTTTTTATTGTCGATATAGGAAGGTTTGTTAATGATCGTTTGATTGCGGTACCAGAATATAACCTAGAAAACATTTTAAACGCTTTTAATTACTGTCATACAAAACTATAATTTACTACTGAAATTGAATTAAATTATGAAATAATTTTTTTTTGGTCTAACATTAATCAGATATAAGAAGGAATATTTTTTTAAAACTAAATGGTACACAAATCGTGCAGTAGTAGACCTAACTGACCGAGTTATTGCATTAACCTCTCTTGAATATCGTACTGAAGTCTTAGAAAAGTCAAGCTAATACAATCATTACCCAGAGAGAAATATAGTAAACATTTCTAGCCGAACAAACGCACTTATTTTACAATAATACAAAAAAAAATTAAAAACTAACCACGAGTATACAAATATTATTTAAACATAATATTTTAGTCTGTTATAACTCGCATATTCTTCATAAGTCCCTATTTACACCTTTAAAAAGTAAACTCCTTAAAAGAAAGAAATCCAACATAGTGTACTCCATAGCACGTATAATTTATCCAAATACATATTTTGGGAATGGCAGTACAATAACTTGAAAGTTGATTAAACGGCCATATTAAATATACAAAAAATGCATCTACTGCATTACAAACACGAAAACAACATTAACATGAACTTATCTTTAATTATACGAAAATTCTCACAATGATAACAAATGATCGCAAGTTAATAATAAAAGAAATTATAGAAATAAAAAAGATGATAAATCTGTAAATGATAAAAATGAAAACCAACAATTTGAGCAAAATCTATCACAGCAGTATCTTATAATTAACAAAACAAAATAATTAAAATACCCTGTTTGACCCATTAAAATATAAGCAAGTAGACGTTGCCCATAACACATCACACGGTTTCAGAATTGCGCGCGCATCACATTGTTGACAAACACCATATCTTTATAGTCCAGCGAATTGCTTTCAACTGGTCTCGTAGCCCAGTGGTCAGATGCTGTGTTTGTGATACGGCGACGGCCCGGGTTCAATTTCCGTCGGTATATTTTTTATTTTTTCTAATTGTTTCCTTTTATAAATTTGGGTTAGTTTGGGTGTTTTGTTTGGTTGCGCTCCGGAGCGAGCGGAGGACATTGCATGAAGTGAAAATGTAAAAATACAAATGTAAACACATAAACAACGCATGCGCTTGTAAATAATGTGATGCGCGCGCAACTCTGAAGCCCTGTGATCCCAAGTAACACTTTAAATGCTAGTTAGATTTATATCAGCTTTAAAATGGTTTTAAAATGGTCGGTAGAGGTACTGGGGTTTTATGAACACCTTCAAACATGCTAACAGATCTTAAAGTCCATTTATTCTTAAAAATAAGTTTTAAAGCAGCCTTGGCAGCAATAATATTAAGTGTCCATAGACTTGGGACCGTTTACTCTTGTGTTAGCTTTAACGAGGCTTTTGTGTTATCAATCTTCAACCTTGTTGATCTTCTGGAGGGTTTAAAGTATATTTAGTTTTAAAATAATCTGTCTTAAGACTATAGCTTTAAGTTGGATTTAAAACATATTCTTTAAGCACTTCATAAAACTTGCAGTTTTATATCAGATAGGAATAAAGCTTAAGTCTTAGATTGGCTACTTAAAAGACTGTATTAGGATTACTGGGAAAATATATAGCTTCATTAAGGCCATATAATCTTTACAAAATCCTATTGGACTTTTCTATTGCTTTCTTAAACCATTACTTTAACTCCTACTGCCTAGAGCTCTTTTAAAGCGGCCATCTTATCATTCTGACTATCTGTCGTGATTCAATATTATGTAATTTCCTTAAAAATGGAAAATATTTCACATAAATACTTACAAGTTACAAGAAATGGTAATTTCAAAAAAAAAGTAAAGTTGCAATCTTTAAAGATAATTGGGTGCGGAAAACTTGATCGCAGCGCTAGAAGACTTATGCGACAGCAGCAGGCCGAGCATCGTTGGTCAAGACTAAGAAGCTTAACTCGAAGGAACAGTTAGGACTAAACAGATTAATTACAGTAAATAAAAGGTTATGACAAAACTAATAGGACTTATGCCTTCTTTCTAAGAAACCTTGGGGTTTTAAATAATGAGAAGCCATATTTTTACAAACAGCACAAGCATCCATATTGGAAATATTTTAGAGAGGTAATATTATTCAATAATTTTATCAAAATTTCACAGTTCCTACCTTAAAAATACTTGGAATTGAACAGTAATACAATACAAGATTACAAGCAAACATTTTTAAGTTTGTTTATTATAATTAAACCGTGTTTAGACTTAGTCAATAATGATTTAGTTATTTAAAAAAGCAGTAAATTTACGGCGCTTTAATTTTTAGAAGGTATCTTTCCATATTTCATCGAAAAAGTCGACTGAGTTATAGTTTTTGTCTCCAATGTCCTCCATGTTTATTGTTAGGAATTGGAATGCAATGTAACTGGTTTACAGGTTATGATAATTTTATCTAAAGATGTTATAAATCTCAGAGTTCTTAAACTCATCCTAATCTTAGATCACTATAAATCCTATGGTTTGAATGACACTTGCTGAAAGTTTTATGATTGCCTTGAAAGCAATGATAAGAGAATCGATTTCAATGCAAGTTGGTTTTAAACAAGCTTTCAGATTTGGTCTTGAGATCCTCATAGGAGTGGACCCTTTGGCTGTAAGAGAGCCTTTATCTTGCCTTCAAGATAGGTTGTCCAGAGCAGAAGGTTTTAAGTGAGTCTTATTAATTTGGCTGTAACAACATATTGAAAACAATATTAAAGCTTCTTTTGTTACTTGGGATGTGGTGCGGGCAGCTCATACGTAGATTCTAGACACGATAGAATATCGTCACAGGGCGACTGTAATATAAATGTAGCTGCTTTTCATGCGTTGGGTTAGCTTTGGTATGTTTATGTTGGTTGCGCCTCCGGAGCAAACTAAGCGAGCAGATGGCAAGGCATGAACTGTTCAAACATTTGATGACGAAACGTAACTGGTGTATTATATCAAGCATTTATATTACAGTAGTCCTATGGCGAGGTCCTATCGCGTCTGCAGTTTACGTATATGGGTCCGGGCAACGTCTTATATATAAGAAGTAAAACTTTCCGAATCCATAGCCCAGAATCACATTATTTTGCCCAGTCAATATTTAATTTTCTAGCACGTCCAGTAGCAGCTGTTGGAGATTACCGAAGTAGGTTATTGAGAACCAAAAAGACCCATATCATCCAAACGTCTGGCGCCCAAAGTCAAATTTCCGGCTTTTGTAATGATTTGGGGATGCATGGCAGTTCAAGGGGTTGGAAAGTTGCCCGTCATAAAAGGGACTGTTAATGCTGCTAGGTACATTGGCATGCTTAGAGATAATTTAATGTCATCCATTGAAAAACTAAAAACAAGATAACATGAGTACATATTGTCACGTATCGAATATTGGTAGGTCTAAGTTAGGTGAGAAGATATGACAAAGAAAGCACTTTAGTTAAAAACAATAACAGCGTCTATTGATCAAAGACTTAATGAGAAAACAATAACAATGTCTATTGGTCAGAAACTTAATGAGTTTATACTCTACCCGATTGCTAAGGTGCGCATCTCCTTTCGATTGAGGTATATTTTTAAATTGTTTATAGGTCTCTGGTCACTGTTTTATAACATAGTTTTCTTAAGAGTTGTGCTGTGTTTTATTTATGGTTGGTTTTGTCTTAAGTACACTCAGAGTTTGAACTGCACTCTAACTACTTGACAGATTCTACTTTGAAAATTATCTAGGTAACCCCCCAATCCACGCACATGTGTGCCCGGAAACAGGAAATAAGCTTGCGGGTTAGAACCTTACGTATATGTGTACTGGGCATGGGTCATTTGCGCGCCGCGGTTACTTTTACCATTTGCTAGGGACTTATTGCCCCGATTGGCAATAGGACAGTTGTGCACAAACGAGGGATTACGGAATGATACCGACTGTAATATAAATGTTAGATATAATGCCCCCATTAAGTTTCCTCCTCAAATATTTGAACCCTCCATGCCTGGCCCTTGGCTCGCTTCGCTCACTCCGGGGGCTCAACCAACAAAAACTAATCAAAACTAACGCAACGCATGAAAAGCAACTACATTTATATTACAGTCGCCCTATGGCGAGATCCTATCCTATCGCGTCTGCAGTTTTCGTATAAGCAACCGGCGTGCAACTGTCCCATATCCAATAGGTAGCCAGCGCGCAACTGTCCTGTGAAATTAGGACCACCTTCATATTTTTCTGAGCGCGGCGCGCAAGTGACCAACACCCAATGTACTGCAGGGGACTGGTTTATCTGATATTCGCTAGCGTATTTATATAATAAAATGTGCTGATCATTGCACGTTTAAGATGTATAATCACTTGTGTTGATTGCTCGCATTGTTTATAATTTGTCTTTAATGTTTACATAATATTTTCCAAGTTCAAATTCAAACTTAGGATAGGGTGTTATTTACTTAGTAGTTTATGCATTTTAGTAGTTCACAACATTTCAAAAAGTTAACACTGAGTGCCATACTGCTAAAATATGAAAGAGATGGAAATGGATGTTGGAAAAATAGTATATTATTTTATATGGAGGAAAAGTAATACTTTTCATGGCGCGCTCGTGTTTAACAGCCGAACGGAGTGAGGCTGGTAATAGAGAGCAAGCCATGAAAAGTAACTTTTCCTCCAAATAAAATATGCTGTTTTTTCTTCAAATGTCGACAAATTAATGCAAAAAGTCTCTTTTTAATAGTAATAATAATTATTATTAAAGATAAGTGGGTTCACAAGGTGGCTTAGACCGGTGCGGTGTCGGTGAATAGGCTCAGGTTGTTGCTATAGTAATGTAACATAAAGCTGTCAGTGGACACTGTCAACAATAATTATATTTTTAAAATTGCTTCTTCGATTGCGTTTTAATTCCGTATTGATAAGCAGTTATTGAGTAAGTTCGATTAAATAATAACCAATTTGTTCCTAAATTAGTGATTTTTAGAAATGCAGTCACACATTGAGTTATAAATACAAATTTTAGTTTAATAACTCTTGAGTTGTTGACGCTTATTTTGATGTTTGTTTGTATTGTATCTATGTTACTATGATAACACTTTTACCTCCGCCGGCGGAAAAGTGAAAACTAAAGCTCCGGCGGAGGAAAAACGAAACTTCACTGCCGCCTACACAGTCGAGTAATGACGGATTTATTGACGTTTGAAGAAAAACAATATTTCGATATTGAATTGGATATCCAGTAGCACCAATATGTTGCCAATTGAAACAGTTTGTCATATTATGAAAGAAAATACGTCCTAAGTTTACTAGAATAGTTTCCGAATTAAAATAGTGACTAACTCAAATTTGGAACTTACTTACTGTTGAAGATTGCAAAAAGTTAGTAGACATTATGCCAGAGCGAATTCATATAGTTCTGAAGCAAAAGGGAGATGTTACAGAGTAGTAAAATTACCGATTGGCTGATATTGGACCAAACGAAATAATGCATTGTTATATTATTTAATTTAGTGCTATGTCGCTGAAAAGAAAAGAATTAAAATAAATGAGAATCGACAAAAAATTGGAAGACAGAGAAGTAGAAGTAGATCTGAGCATCGCGAGTGAGGAAAAGCAGAATGAGTCGACACAAGACTGCAATATCGAAATGGATCACGTTGATTCTCATTTTATTGGACTTGAGACGAACACGTGGGAAACTTCCATAATGAAATCATTAAAAATGCCATACAAGAGGGGATTAGTTTTATCTAATATGGCAGAAGCATGTGGCAGAAGTAGTCTTTTAGACAGAAATGCCTCTCTTCTTGTAAATGCAGTGCTGAAAGATTTTGGTTTAGTAACTGACGAGGATCCCTCATTAATTATTTTCAGAAGAGAAAGAAAAAGACAGAGGAAAAAATCTAGTTGAAGTAGGAGATCGAAAAATCAGGAATATTGTGTCTGGAATTTACTTTGGTGCAAAGAAAAATAGGATATTAGCTGTTGAAAAAATTGAATCTACTGATAATACTAGACAAATTACTGAAGAACATGTAGTTATTATTGGAGAACCAGGTTCTATGTACTTGGGTCATGTGTCTCCTGTATCCGGAAGTGCAAATAGCATCAAGAATATGTTTCCAACTTTCTAAAAAACTTTTTAAAGGAAGAAATAAGTAAAATTGCGGTTGTTGGTTACGCGACGGTACTGTAGTACATAGAGGTATTAAGAACAGTAGCATAAAAATGTTGAAAATGCCCTTAGAAAAGTCGGTTCAATGGTTTATATGCTTTGACCCTAGGGGTTTTACTGGTCCCATAGAAAAACAACCAAGCGCTTCTGAAAAAATGCCTGTTGTATTATTTTATAAAATAGAGGCCGATATAGGATTGCCTGAAGTTATCATATATGACCTCAGTACAGACCAAAAGTACTTATATGAGATTTGCCTGGCAATAGGAGAAGGTGCTGTTTCTCCCAAACTGGCGTCCAAAGAACCGGGAAAAATGTCTCTTGCAAGGTGGTTAACAACAGCCAATAGAATAATGAGATTGTATGTAGCTACAAAAGAGCGTTCCTACGAACTGACACTATTAACCGAATATGTGATTAAAGTTTATGCTACACACAAAAAAGAAATGATTGCATTAAATAAAAATATATATGATATATATGTTTGATATAAGCCAATCATTTATAAAATTGAATCAATTACACGAAATAATTACAATAAAATACAAAAATATGTATCTCAATTATATATAAGCTTCACTCTGCAGTCGGTAGCAGCAACTGAAGCTTGTGATGTCTTGTCCTTAATAAAAAGATATTTCAGAAAACCACCGCACGTTGTCAAACCAATCATGGAAATGTTTCTGTAATTTTCCTAAATACATGGATGTTTTAATAAACAGCCCATATATTCAACTACGTCCTGGCATAAGTTTGAATATACCACCGTTTGTTTCAAATATATGGATAATTTGTGCTAAATATAGAGACACATGAATATCGCGGTTCATGTATTTAACCCAATCACATAAATATTTCCGAAAACCACTTCATGATTTACGTTTTATTTAGGATATATTTGGTTTAAATATGCTAGAATTTACTATGTACCGGGTGTTTCACTATAAATGGAACCCCCCTTTAACTTTTTCGTTTTAGAAAAAAACGTCAAATACAAAAAATAAAGGGTATGCTGTGAAGTTTTTTGTGGCATAGCACAGTTGTA